>CACKRE030005164.1:368480-378521 GCA_902602495.3 Ectocarpus sp. CCAP 1310/34
AAACAAGCCAATTCACTTCGTGAACTCCGCAGCCAGGTTACCGCTTGTTTTTTTTTACCTCTGTTTTTTATTTTTTGGCGGTAACCATGATGGTGGTCGAGTACATCATGTTGTGCGGGGTCGAGAACCCTCACTCCGCACAAGGGGGATGATCGCACCACGTTGTGTTCAAATGGTCAAGCACCCTCGATACAGTTACACAGTGCTTACAACTGTCTCTGGAAGTGAAAGCACCAGAAAGTAAATTAAGTCATACGCAGCTGTCATCCGTACGCAAGGAAGTAAGCACAAGATGCCGAAAACCCTTAGCAGGATGCAGCGCACCCTTCATGCGACTCGCCGAATATCTCACGGCGCTTCGCGCTTGGTGATGTGAGAGCCTGGTCCGGCGAGAACTCGGCGTACTCCGTCCCGGCTTTGTAGGGATGCGAGGTCAATGGTCTACGGACTACGGCATGCACGACTATGAGCACCCCCCGCCCCCCCGCCCGCCCCCCGTGCCACAACAAAAACAGCTCTACCTCATTCGGCGGCGACGACACGCCCCCTCGCGACGACACCGGTCCCGCTTGTGACGGCGCCATCTGGACCAGTTGTGATGGCGCCATCTCCTGCGGTGGCACCGGCTACGGTTCAGTCCGAACCAGTCAAGGTATGCACTCGTTTTCGTTTTCGTTTCCGTTTTCTTCCCTTGACCCATGTGCAAACCAACACTCTCGGGGTCCCATGAACGACCGTGCGCGGAGTACTGTTTCCGTCGTCTACAAGCGCGGTGTGCGTACGTCTGTGTGCAGTTTTTCCTTGGTATCCTGCATGAGAATATAATCACTTGTCTAACGTAAGAAGCACTGATCGCCGAAGCGTAAACTCGCCGGAGGAAACGCATGTAATTAATACCAAAACTGTTACGGGTGTGGCTAAATTCTGAGCGCAACACATGATCCGTGTTCGCTGATGGAAATGACGCGCGGGGGCACGGTTCTCCGAGCCTGCATGTTATGCTCCCAACTCCATGACAATCCGGCAGCTTTTCCATGGCTGACCCAGGGAAAACCTAAGATGTGACTGCACACATTGGTGTACGGACATGAATAAATCGAACCGAATGAAGGAGTACACGGAGCCCGTACCTGCTTGTCCGTGAGGTTGTCGACGTGCTTGAGGTCTTCGTCGTAGAAGAACGCATCGGCCGCGTCGGAAAGCATCCCGAAACTCTCCAAGACCTGGCAAAGAAACATTGTAGAAAACGATGACAAATGTTGTTGTTTCCTGTCGGAGGCTACCACGCGCGCCCCTGAGGTAGTGTGACGCACCTGCGATGCTCGTTTGTGAAGGAAACTTACGGTTAATTCTGCACCAACGCACAAAGCAGTTGGTGTGTGCGACTGTGCAAACGCTTTTAAGGGAAGACAAAAGCTTTGACACCCCAACGTTTCTGGAGCAAGCTTGACGTCGGACCAGTTTGCAACACCGAGAAAGGCCAACCCAGAGTTTGTCTACAGTGCCGAGGAGTGTGTGTGAGAATATTGAAGATTCAGTGCCCTGGTGTGGCGTTACGGGCCCCCGCAAATGTGGGGCGCCTCGAGACGCGCTCAGCAATCTCGACGGGGCGGTGCTTGTTCCCGGGTAAAGTGCCGTTGTGGAGTTCATTTGCTGAGCAGGGCGCCTCACGAAGGTCAGGCCAACGCCTTTCGTGTAATATTCCTCTTCGTTCCGTGCGATCGAAAATGGTAAAGAAGAGCCGTTGGCTCGGACTCGAACAACTCAAGAAGTGCACCAGAGGTGGCGAAATGGAAGCATTGTGTTGGCGGAACGAACAGAACACCAAGCCTGAAACAATCGCAAATGCCATGTTCTCCCGCCTCGACCTTTCTACCGCGAAGACACGAGCATTGTTGACGAATTCAGGGAGACCGCGCGCATACCTCTGATGGTGTTTGCCCCGCCACCGCTTCTGGCGCTGAGGGTGCACCTGCAGTCGGCCCACGAGAAGCTGAAGTCGCACGTCGTGTTGCACTGCAGGTAGTCCGCTCTCCAAAGATATTTCATCAGAGGCTGGTTTTGGTGAAGGCAGGGACGGCAAGAACGCACAGAGGGGACTCGGAAGTGGCGGGCGGCGGACGTTCATCCCACAGGAACTCAACACAAGGGAAGAACTTCAGAATGCAGCGCTAGTTAGTTCGACGCTCTCGTAAGCTCGGGTCGATGATACGCAGCAAGCGGTGAGGAGGGGTGGCGAGGGAAAACGCTCTACCTCATGCAGCAGAAAAGCAACATTCATGGAATGCTACCACCGTCGTTTGCTTGAACAGCCCAAAAGTGTTGTCGGCAAAAGCTGTCCGCTCTCAATTCGGCTACTTCGTCTGAGCTGGTCTCTTGGTCGAATCGTCACGGACGACAGGGCAGCACCACCGCAGGACAGAAAGGACAATAATAACGACAATCATAACACTTACAAGATGCTCACCATGAGCAACAAACCAAGATTCGTGCTCAACACAATCGTGTGCATGAACGGGAGGACGATCTCCTCCGTCCGGTTGTAAATTCCGGACCAGTACGAGGACCACGTTCCGTCGAGGAGCTCGTGGATGTGCCTGTGCGCGCCGGCGTTCATCGACTCCGTCAGCAACATACTGCGCGGGTGAAGGGGGGCGGCGTTTGCTTGTCAGCACATTGTCGACAGCCGAACCATGCGTGGGCGGGAGCCGCCAAGAACGCCCGAAAGTGCGTATCGAAAATGGTGTTTCTCTGGTTCCGTGGGTGAGGTCAGCCAGATGACGACGACGACAAGGAAACAAGTTGCGAAAGCGAAGATGGTGAAGGCAGCACGAACGCCCAAGCCCGACATCGGCAGCCGCATCAACAGCGCCAACGTGTCCTCAGGCACACCAACAACATCGGCAGCGACGGCCGCCCAGTTCACCTCCATGATGCCGAAGTGACTCACACCGAGGGATAACGGACACAACACCCCCGTGAACAGGCAATGATCCGTCAGAGGTGGAATTGTACGTGCAGAACACGATTTTTTTCTCACCCCGAAGGGGTGGGGCAGGATCGGGCGAAGGTATGCGTTGTTGTTGTTGTTGTTGTTGTTGTTGTTGTCTTCACAATAAAAACCCCTTCCGGTCTCCACTCAGTACCTTCTAATGTTCGTACTGGTCCAACTGATGCGGACGCCTTCCGTGGTCACAAGCCAACTGCCCCCCCTAGGGCGGGGGTGTACACCTTTCCAAAAAATAAAGAAACTTCAAAAATGCACACCAGAAAATCACTCCAAGGCGCGATTTGTTATTCAACCAAAAAAAGATCAACAGTAAGGAAAACCGTGATCGGGATAAAGAGACGATCGACGACCCCGGTCAAAGGGATGAAATAACGAAAGGCAAAGAACGAAACAAAAGAAAGAGAAGAAAAAGGAAGAAAAACAGAGAGAAAGACAACAAGGACAACAAAAGGGATAACGGCAGATAGACAGGTCCCCTCCAACGCTCCAGTCTACCCGAACAACAAAAAGTATAGGTCAATACTAACGCGACACCAGACAGATACATACATACCGACTTCCGACGACACAACATCACTTCGGGGGCATTGCGAGGGGGGGGTTAGCGACACGACGGAAAAAAATATGGGGATACATCCAGCTGGTATTCCTGCTATCGTCTCCATCCTCATCATCATCCCGGGACACATCTCTCTATCCGTTCAGCCATCTATGTCCTTCTCTCTTCGGTTTCAGTCATGTCTTCCCGTCTTTCGACGTTTCCCGCTCCGTGTTCCCTTCCCCCCCTGCTTTGCTGTCCTTATTGTCTTGTGTCCGGTGTTTTTCTTGTTCCGTTTCTCCGCGCGTAATATGCTTAGTTTCTTTTGCTCCTTGTGCAATTTGACCTTGAACTTCTCTGCTCCCTCCATCACCCCTTTGTACCTCGGCACTGCTTTGTCCAGCTTCGCTGCGACCGGCCAGGAGCCGCGCGGTATCCCGAACGTCTTGCGTGTACTACAGAACGGGCCCGCAGTTGAGACACATTTCGATAAGAAACAGAGGCTCAAGCTTTCGCGAATAACAGGAAGTACAGTTAAGAAGCACAGCTCTGTGGTGGACCCTAGAGTAAACTGTGTGTAAAAACCTCAGCCTATGTTCGACAGGGGCGATGAAATATGAGCGTTGAGTTAATCTCGACGGGCCCGGTGTGAATTCATACTCCGTTCTTGTGTGGATGTGGCTACGGTAGTGACGGCCGCAACGCGAAGGCCTCTCACCAAGTATCATGCATCGCCGCGTGTCGGTACTGCATGAATCCGGCCGGCTTGCGGTTGTTCTTGTACCCGAACAGGCGGTCGTGCCGCGTCAGGAAGGGCTCCGGTGCGTGTTCCACGGGGACCGCAGCAACCCGTACGGGTTGTGCGACGTCGAATAATCGGTGGCGTTCGCCATGACGGGATGAAACCGAAACGTCCCCTGCCAGGCTCATCAACGACTAAAGCATGGTATGCCGTTTACGGGGAAGGGGGGACGTAGGGATCGTCTCAAAACACAGTTGAATGTTTCAGTCGGAGCAATTGAACATTGAGGAGGGTTGTGGTAGAAGGAGTTCGGTTGAGAGCGGATGGGGGCGGCTTGTTCCCCACGTCGCAGTCTACGAGGGCACAAGGAGAATGAAGAGGGGAGGACGGGAAGGGAAGGTGGCTTCCATGTGCGGAGGGAGGCAGACGAGGCGGCCTCGGGGACGATTCGCTACAAAATTTGTGTTGAGCAGGGGTGAACGGCGTGATGTTTGCGAAAGACATTTAACGGGGTTCGAGAAAGGGAAATGTGTCTGGCCTGTGGCCTTATGGGCTCAATATTTGCGTGTACTAGCGTCTCAACCCATCAAACATACACAAGGGCCTTCCCCCCCGTCACATTGCGAGGAGATGCCTCGCCAAACCAAGCGTCCGAGAAGACGCTGCTCGTCCGGAAGTCTCTCCAGTCGTAGGCCATGCCCTCGATGGTGAAGTCCCAGTAGGGGAGCGCGATCGAGGGGCTGACCGACTGCAAGGCCTGCTCGTACATGAGAGAGAGGGCGATGTTGGAGGGGACGAAACCAGCCCCGTCGTGCCAGTGGTCGCAGTCCCTGTGCCCGCCTGAGTAAGCCGGAGTATTCTTAACCGCGGGCGGGCGGGCGGGAGGGGCGAGGGGTTGGTGAGTCCTACTCTGGTATTTCCTCTCTACCGCCAGGCGTGGGGAGCGGAATCGGTCACCACGTCCCATGTGCGGTTAAAGCGGCCAATGCCCTTGGCGTTGCCCTCATGTATATGAAACAATGGGCCCATATAAACTACCATTATTCCCACGTCGGAGGGTTGACAAGATGTTCCGACAGGACACAGCCCGACAAAATAACCCTTATCCAGGGGTCACAAGTTTGGGGGCGGCGTGATCCACTACGGTTACAATTATACGGGAGCTTAGTACTCGCAGCGTCGCACCTCCGCAAGAGGGATCGAGTACCACTGCAAGAGCGCAACACTCGGACCGACAGCAGAACTTTCAAGCGTCACGACACCACCCACTGCAGTAAAGATGCAGCCGGTTGAAGTAGTGCGTCCTGTAGTGCTTGTCGCCGTAGATCTCGCTGCAGCACCGACACCGCGCTGAAGAACATCTCACGGTCCCGGTCCGTCAGGTCCCGAATCTCCCGCTGGACGTACTTCACCGTCACCTCGAACTCGTGGGTCAAGGTGCCGGGAGACCCAGAGGTTTGCGGGGAGTCGTCCTCTTGCCCTCCCGAAAGGGGGCGCTGGGGGTAGGGCACGGTGACCGTGCACTGTCGTCGTATCGTGGTTTTTGCAGGACGAACAAGCGAAGGAAAACGTGGAGGGAGAAGAAACAGACCGACAGCAGACGTGCTACGATCAAGGGCGTGGTGCTGTGAAAGCGCTGTGAAAGTGGTTCACATAGCGGCCGATCAGGAACCGACGACGGTAAACACACATCCGTGGATGATGGCAAGCGGGTGGGAGACTGGGGGAGTCGAAGTGCATGCCACGGTAGGCAGATAGGCACATCGACTGGCCTGTTGGCGATGTACGTGCGTCTTATCGGACCGAGTCGTCAATTTCATAGGAAGAGGATCAGACAGGGCGGGTTCAAGGCGCACTACAGTGGCGGAAGAACCGTCGTAGAATAGTAGCGTGTACACCAGCTGTTGAAAGCCTGGAGATAGCGGACCTTCGACAACGCACCAACTCTGGTAGATGGGGCGCCACCCCTACGCCAGACCTACTCTACCTGGGCGAAGACCAGGCAGAACACGAACGACGACCATCGGCGCGCCGACAGCACAACGGGCCCAGCAACGGCAGTAGAGTTTGTAATGCCCTTTTACGCGAAACTGTCCACCTTGTACGGCAGGATACAACACGATATGCGCTCTCGTTGCGCACTCCTTGGAGTCCCGACCAACACACGCGAAAATCATCTGTTGATGTGCTCTTCAAGGGAGAACCCGTGGTAAATCCCACGTTCCCAGAGACAGGGAGGCAAGACGAAACAAGCTTTGGTCAGAGAGCCCCCAAAACGGCACTTTTTGAGGCGCCGCAAAACGGCGCTTGCACTGAAATGTTGGCGGTAAAGGCGCGACACGTCAGTTCGAACGGTCGCTCACCGGGTCGATCCTTGGCGACTGAAAAATCGTCTCGACCAAAATATATGTACCCAGCTCAACGCCGTCCACCTCCCACCTATGCATTGAACGGACGCAAAGAGCGCTACACCAACACCAGCATCAGAAGCAGCGCGTACGTAGAAACGCGACGGGGTCTCCACACAAGCAGTGACAAATCGCCGAGCATCGGGGAATTATTTCAGCGTGATGCTCCATGGCGCCGATCAAGAGGGAACCGAGGCTGCAAACATGATGTAGCTGTTGTGCAGCCGGAATGCTACTGCTCAGTACAATTGAGCGAACTTTGCAGTACCATTCTTGTCCAAGAAAGCCATATTGACGCCCCTCACGCTTGAGGATGTTTGGTTATTTTGATTCAGACTGCGCAAACGGAGGCCACGGAAGTTTGACGGGCCAGGACTCTAATAATGCGGAGGATTTCACAAAGCAAATTGGAAAACACCAAGATGAAACAATGAAACACCGAGGAATCTAACAAAGCGTCGGTTGTCTGGCTTGTTCCGGGTACGTGCGCTGTACTTTTGAGGCACCTTCGTCCAATCATTCATTTTCGCTTTTCCTGGCATAAGAGTACGTCGACCATTTCCCTTTGTCAATCGGGCCGGGGGTTGTAGTCTTATACCTACATTATAGGTGTGCGTTTTTTTGTTCACGACCCTGAGGCGGTAGATCAATTGCAGCACGTTCTCGATTCCATATTTCCGGGCTTTTTTATCAATCACAACACAGAAGGCGTACCATGCACATATCTCGTGGGCGATAACTTGGTCATTGCTGTCCTTGCAGCCAGTGGGGTGGAACTACCGAACAACCAAAGGAAAAAGCGCAGGTTTCCCTCGAGGGTTTTCGGCCTGTTCTTGATCTCACCCCCTCAGTTTCCTGCCTCCTATACTCCGCAGATAGAACACGGTCACCTACTGTCTTTTCTCCAGCCTGTTACCCACAGGGGAGACATCGCGACTCGGGGAACCGTAGAAGAAGTACAAGTTGGTAATCATGTACAAATTCCAATCTATCGCGAACTTTTATCTTCTGTGGGATGGATTTGTGTTGTGATTTAGAAAAATTGAAGGGTAACTTTATCTTACAAGGGAAACAACGATAAAACGCATTGATTGATGCACGCATAGGATACGTCACCCCACCAATCCTAAAGTGACTATTTAAAAGGCCAAACACTTAACAATGATACGCGTAAAAAGACGTCGGTCCCTGCTCATTGTAACACATGACCGCGCCGAGCGCCAGAAACGGAAGCAAGTTTCGTTAGATTCGGAGCTAACAACATATTCGCCTGATTGAGAGCGAAGTATCTGATTGAGAGCGAGAGCCAAAAAAAATGAAATTTCGGGTCCAGACGCCTCTTGCCATTTCTTGGCAAGTAGGGAACGGGCTATTCCAAGAAGCGGTGCAAATTGAAGGTCTCATCAGCAGCTTCGCGAGCATATGCGAGTCATCGTCATCGGATGCTGCAGCGAGGAGCTAGACAAGTTGCTAGATTTGCCCAGATTGGCTATTTCTGCTCAAACTGTTTCAGGGCGGTATCGCGTCGGGCGGTGGGCTCTGCTGTAGCTTCTGCTCCCCGCTGTAGCTCCACAACGAGAGACTCCCACAGGATGACCAAGGTAGCGGCTTGAAGCTACGGGCTATCCCTTCAATTCAAGCTACACAGCAAGCTCCACCTCTCAGTGGTAGTCCGGCTACAGCGTATCGCGCAATCTCGCTCTCAATCAGATGCTACGCTCTCAATCAGGCGAATATGTTGTTAGCTGTAGGCAGCAGAAAAAGTCGAACCATTCAACGTTTGCTCCTTGTTTGTTGTCACGGATTTCATTTGCTACGAATGGATACATTCTGAACCTGGCGGCCGCTGGCGAACACGGGCCTCTACACACAAAGATAGCCAGGAGAAGGAGCCCGCTGTCTGATGGACACACCTACCTGGCAGACACCAAAATGGGGACATCATCAGCTCTGCCTGTATTGGAAGAGAAGCACAGAGCGTATAGCAAAGCTTCTTGCACGGGGAACCTGCGTGACCATTGTCGTGTCTCTGTGTGGCGCAACCCCCGATCCAATCACCCATCGTCAAGCTCGCGGTCTCACCTCACGCTTGCTTCACAATCGTCCTGCCCTGCATAGCAGAAGGGATTTCTTGTATGGCTCCGCCAAGTGTATCCGAGGGCAAAACCTGGTCGACAGGGTCGTTGTCCCTAGCGGAATAGATGGTATCCCACATCGTGACACTGGGTTCATGACGCGTACGTGGCGCACGAGTGCTGATTTGTTGGGTTCGAGCTGCGGCACCCTGCTGCTGTTGCTGCTGTTGTTGTGATATGGGACCACGTATCAACAGAAAGACGGCTGCGAGCGGGGCGACTCTCCGCATCCAACGGTAGAGAGCACAGGTGTCCAGTGGGCACGGTTGTACAGGTAGTATATCATCTCCTACTCTATCTCTCTTTTTCTCGGTCTTTGCTTTGCCCCCCGGTCGTTGCCGTGCGTGTTTCTACGCAACAACATATATATATATCAAATAGAGTAGGCCCATGTCTGTCTATGTTGCTTCCGGCACTATGATCATCAGAAGATGAAGATGGCGCCCGCACTTCAGAACTTGGCAGTTAAGAAATGCGGCCTCGAAGAAAAGTCAAAATCAAAGAAATTATTGTCGACAAAATAATAATTACTATAACACACGTGCGTGCCCAGGCCCGACGTGGTGTTAAGAACAAGAAGACCGAACCCACCCGCATTTCTTTGTGGTGTAAGAACAGAGCCCCAAAAACGCGACAGCTGCAAGATATACTGAGCACTCACGAAGGGGTGAGGGGCTACTCGCGGGGTGAACGGTGGGTAGTTAGTTGCAGATCAGCGGCGAGGAGGAGGTTCCTTTGAAAATCGTACTGGTGGTGGTGCGAAGGTGGGGGGGGTGTAGTGTTTTTTTTTTGCGCGTCCAACGGTTGTTGTTGTTTGTCTTCACATTAAACCGTATGTCAGTTGCTACATGCCAAAATCTAGCAAAAGACTCTCGGCCCGTGGTCACGAAAGTGCTAGAGCCATCTGAGGATCTAAAGAACACGCACACATCTGACGAGAAAAAGGTATGCAAGAGCCCGAAGAGGTACACCTAAAAATCCCTGCAGCACCGTATGCGTGCCCAAAAACTGAACTGCACGTCCGTCCCACCGTTCGACTACAGTAGCATCACCCCCTCCCTGTCCCACTCTATACCAAAACGGAAGATTGCCGACTACAGCATAATGCTGTCTGAAGTGCTGTCTGTACAAAAACACCATGGTAGGCATGGAACAAGCAGCTGGCGGGGCACAAAGCTGCTGTCTGAAGTGCTGTCAGAATGTGTCTG
>CACKRE030005164.1:386345-398698 GCA_902602495.3 Ectocarpus sp. CCAP 1310/34
GGGGGGGGGGGGGGGGGAGCCTTAAGAGTTCGCAACGTGATGGGCCACATGAAAGACCCCAACAGGACGGGTCTACAAAAACACAGGCCGGAGGCAGACAAAAAATAGTATTTGGGGATAGTCAGCCCGCCAAGTGTCGTGATCTAACGCGACTGCTGCCTGAGCTACTGCGCTTGCCGGGGATACGCAAACCTCAAACGCATACAAGGGGTCTCGCTCCGGAGCGGGCTCATGAGAGCACTGCAGTGTCATCAAAAGGGTGTGACGCAAGATGGAAAACTAGCATGCAGACTGGACCAACCCCACAGCAGACGTGCTTTTGATTTGATGTTCGAACCTCAACCAACAACAGACAAATTTTTACAAAGCTGTGTGCAGTCTTGCCACAGACGAATGCATGGTCAAGTAGTATCGCCCGTCTCATAACCGTTTCCAAGTTGAAGTGGGTTTCGCATGCAGTGTGCACAGCAAGATGGCGCGCCAGCAAAAAACACAGCCTCCATCTCATAATCCACAATAACCAGACGTAAAGCGCTTGCTTCGTCTCTTCTCTCCAAGAAAGACTTGCCACCTGCCGCTGAACACCAAACGACGGCTTGAACAGAGTCGCCGCGGACACAGCGACTAACACGATAACAACCAGACACACGTGCATTCACGCGCACAAAATAGCACCACAACCAATCGAAGGACGTCAGATACGGGACCAAACCAAAACAAACGCCCAAGCAAGCGCCCGTCGAGTGCAAGCTTACACACACAAAGTCTCCAGTTGGTTTCAATCCACTTAAAACTACACCACATCCCGTTCGGCTGAGATTATATCTCGAACGGGTACACGTCTTTCTGTGAGGTTATGTTAACTTTCTATAAATAATGACAAAAAAAAAACACACACACACACACACAAACAACACAACACGCACCTTGAGATCTCTGTAGCAGATGCCGTGGTTGTGCAGGTGCTCCAGCGCGAGCGCCACCTGCCCGCCGTACACCCTGGCGGACTGCAGGTCCATCTTTATCGCATTGCGGCGGAACAGCTCGAAGAGGTCCGCCCCGGGCAGGAAGTCCAGGCCGTAGTACAGGTAGTTGCCCCTGCGCCACGCGCAGCGGAGGGTCACGACGAAGGGGTGCTCCTGCAGGACGCCCAGGATCTGCCTCTCGTTGAGGACCCCTGGCAGGGAGGTGCCCTTGTGGAGGGCCACCTCCTTAACCGCCAGGTAGCGGTCGCAGCCGTGCCGACCGCTGCGGGAGATCGAGTCCTCTACGGTGCTGCCGCTATACTTGGAGGAGGACGCCGGCTTGGTGTTGGCTATCGTGTTGGCCTTGGTGGTGGCGTCGGCGGCCTCGGCGTCGGTGTCGGCGTCCTCCGCGTCGGTTTCGGCCTCGTCAGCACCGGCCTTGTCGACGTCCTCGCCGATCGCATAGCCGCCATCTTCCCTGCCGCCCCCCTCTTCTTCCGCTCCCTCGTCGATCGTCGCTGCGGACGAAAACAACCCCGCCGCCGCCGCCGTCGCCGAGGGCCTTTTATCTCTCCCGCCGCCGCCGCTGCTGCTTCTGCTAGTGGCAGCGGTGCTTGAAGACGAGGAGGAGGAGGAGGAGAAGGAGGAGAAGGTAGCGCCGTTGTTCCAGCGCACGAGCAACACCTTGCCGAAGTGACCCTCTCCGATCACGGACAGGGGCTCAAAATCCTGAAGCGCAATTTGCCGTCGTTGTTGTTGTTTTTGGCACATGATCGTGGGCAAGGAAGCACGAGCACAATAAAAGGCCGAGAGACGTAAGCCGGAGTAGCAGCGGGTACCATAATAACGCGGATGGCTATAGATAACACGCCGAGACCGGTGCGGGCGGGTGGGCGGAATAGGGCAAACAATTATTGCTGCACGGAGGTTGCGTAAACCCCCGCGGATGTTTCCGTGCAATTGAACTGCAAGAGCAACAAACGACGTCAAAATCTTTCCCCGAACCGGCAGCCGGAATAGGGTAAACAATGCTGCACGGAGGTTACGTAGACCCCCGCGGATGTTTCCGTGCAGTTTAACTGCAAGAGCAACAAACGACGTCAAAATCTCTCCCCGAACCGGCAGCTAAGCCGAAGTTCTCCCATCCTGTCGTGGAGAAATTTCGCGGAAAATAAAATGTGATGTTGAACGAAATGTGTCCACGTCCGAGCACCGTGCTTGAGCAGCTCTCCCTTTTGGTTTTTCGGGCACATGGCCAATCGCTGAACCCGTAGGCACAAGACTCGTAACCGACCGTAACCGGCGGGGTAGGTTTATTCCGTATGGCTACGGAGAATAGCGTCCCTACATGTTGGTCGCCCCGGTGGTCTAGTGGGTAGACTCGCAGCCTGCTAAGGGCCCGGTCATGGGTTCGAGTCCCGACAGATTACGCTCTTTCTCACTAATTATACCCGGGTCTCCGTTGGTAGCGACGCGCTGCAAAGCTCGTTGTTAGTAAACTTGGTCGACTTCATCAGTCGCAAGGGAAGGGATTGCTGTACCCTTCTCGAGATAAAATATCTCAGGCAGGAACCGCAGGAGGGGGTCCAACCCCCCCCTCCTATGTGACCCCGGTTGGGTCGTCTAGCTATAGTACAAGTGGAGGGGCAACGACAGAGTCCAATGATGGGAGACGAAAAAAAAAACAATTAAATATGAAGCATTTAAAGAGAAAAACATAGCCAAAGGCAAAATGATATGCATGCGCATGCGCAGAGACTAAAAACAACAAAGCGTTCAGTTGTGATTTCTGGAGACGCGTCGCTCGCCCGGAAACATCAACGATGGCAGTTGATACTCAAGAGTAGTCAGGTCGCCGAACAAAAATTATGGCAGTTCTTTTCTACCTGCTTGCTCAAACGACAAACCCGCCCAAACATTACAGATTATTCTACTCGTATTTTTTCATTTTTGAGTTCGATGAGGGTGCCGATCAGCTTCAATGGGCCGACCCATGTCACTAGGTGTGCATGACCGCTGGTTTGTTCCCGCACGTGCAGATAGAAACAAAAATACGGAGGGTCGAGCAGCAGCAGCAGCAGCTGCAGCAGCAGCAGCGAGAAAATGCACACATGCACCCCCAACCTTGAAGGAATTCAACAATCAATGAACTATTTGCTGGTTACCGTCCATGGAAGCAACCACGATACATCCTGCGGCGAGATCGTGCGTGTTAACAACACGAGACTGCGCGAAACAGGGGGGGGTGGGAAACCATTGAAGCAATCATACACCCATACGTACGGGCGTCGCAACAAGCATGCCTTCAGAGACAAGAGAGAGACAAGATACGAGTTCGACGGGCGGGCAAACCAACGTCGTTGTCGGTGTGTTTCCCTCTCAAAACTTGAAAGTAGACTCTCGTTTTGACTCGACAAGCGCGCGGCAGCGAGTCTTCTCCCGCCCTTTCGCGCCTGCGACGTCTATAATGTTCCTTCACACCGAAAAACATGGTGGATCTATGTACCAAATACAAGCAAGTTTCTCCACCTCCCTCTACTGCATCATACAAGTGGGGAGGCGAGGAGGAGCCAGCTCGTTGTTAAACGCAGTCGTCTGTCTCATGAACGGCCCGCTTTGTAGACTCCACAGCGGTAGTCCACGCGGCGTCAAAAAAGAAAAAGAAAGAAGGTGCTTGTGGCTGCCGCTCGACTCAACGGTACACGTGCCGAGAAAGGTGGTGGCGGCTGGCAGGCTGGGCGTCCCAGAGGTGACGTCATTCATAACCAACAACTGATATTTCCGCGCCTGCGTACCGCGCCTGCGTACCCCTAGAAGACAGGCTCCATTGAACACACAGCAGTCTCTCTTTGATCAGATATACATCAATAGATATGCGCAAACAAAACGGGTGCAAGCTATCGCTCCGCTTGCGGCGGCGGCATCTGTTGGAGAAAAAAAGAGCCACTGGCGTATGTATACGTATGTGCTGCTGCTAATCGACTACAGGCCCTTTCGTGCGAGGCAGCCACCAACATGCTCCCATGCCAGCCAGGAGTGTGCGCTCCTGATTGAACAAACACATGATCGATCCCGCAGAGTAAAACACGCCGACAAAAACCGTGTACGAGGGACCTAACGTACCTTATAGGGGGGACTGTCCGTAGAAACATCAGGCGTGGCCGAAAGAACAGCATAGGTACATCGAGAACAGGTTATCTGTGCAGCCAGCAGCATACCGCGCACGCGTGCTGCTGCCTCGCTGTTTTTCGTCTGGAGACCGACCGATGATGCGGAATCGTTCGACGATCGTCGCCATCTCTACATACTTGGAGTATCACATAAGCTACATATCACGCCTGCACGGCAGCAGCAGACAGCTTGGCCCGGCAAAGAAAGTCACATGTAAATATGCAAACATGGTAAAATGCTAGTCCCTGGCATGTAGGAAAAAATGTTGTCTGGCACAAGCGGGGTGGTACGTGGGACGGAAGCGTGTACCGACCTATGGTATCAAAATATTTTCGGGAGGCCACACTAGGTCGCCCCGGTGGTCTAGTGGGTAGACTCGCAGCCTGCTCAGGGCCCGGTCATGGGTTCAAGCCCCGACAAAGTGAACTTTTTCTCGCTAATTAAATCCTGGTCTCCGTTGGAAGCGACGCGCTGCAAAGCTCGTTGTTAGTAAATTGATCAACTTCATTAGTCGCGAGGGAAGGGATTGCTGTACCCTTCTCGCGATAAAATATCTCAGGCAGGAACCGCAGGAGGGGGTCCAACCCCCCCCTCCTATGTGACCCCGGTTGGGTCGTCTAGCTGGTACAAGTGGAGGATAGGGGCCAGAAGGGCAGACGACAGAATCCAATGATGGGAGACAAAAAAAAAGGGGGGGGGGGTCTCCATACCTACATCTCATGCATACGGTCCTCTCTTCTCGCTTCTCGCGAAGCCGAGCTTGCTCGTTTCTTTCAGTCGCAGCAGCGGTATGCAACGGCCATGAGGACGGGAGACTAAATAGAAGACAATTCGTGACGCGCTGCTGCTGCTGTTGGAGCCGGCCGCGTTGGTGCTTCTTGCTTTTCCCCCAACCCTCACTTCCCAGAATATATACATTTACCGGGCGGAAACGAACGCCAGACACGCTACATGATATTATGGAAAAATAAATAGTCTACACTCGCAGAAAAATAGTTTTAAAAACGTGAAGGCGGTAGAGGTAGGTACCGAACGCACACAAGAGCTTTTGATTCATGACGAATGCTTCGAAGCTTCTTCTTGGTTTGGTGGACGCTAGAGCCTGAACATTTCACGCAATGAAAGCTCCTTATTTTCTTTGCATACTGCTGCGTATGATGTGATGAAATATATAGTACACGAAACATTTTGGAGCTCTTCTCATGGATGCATGGTACATGTTCACGCACGCAATGGTACATCCATGTGTGTGTGCGCAAGCTCGTTCGTAGAACGAACAATAATAGGCAGCGGGTATCGTACGCGGGTTGCCCTCCGGTGGTCTAGTAGGTAGCCTCGCAGCCTGCTAAGGGCCAGGTCATGGGTTCGAGTCACGGCAGAGAGAGTTTTTTCTCACTAAATATATCCTGGTCTAGGATAAAAGCGACGCGCTGCAAAGCTCGTTTGTTAGTAAACCAGAGTCGCCTTCGTAAGTCGCGAGGGAAGGGATTGCTGTACCCTTCTCGCGATAAAAATACCTCAGGCATGAACCGCAGGAGGGGCCCAACCCCCCCCTCCTATGTGACCCCGGTTGGATCGTCTAGCTATTAGTAGAAGTGGAGGATNAGAGAGAGTTTTTTCTCACTAAATATATCCTGGTCTAGGATAAAAGCGACGCGCTGCAAAGCTCGTTTGTTAGTAAACCAGAGTCGCCTTCGTAAGTCGCGAGGGAAGGGATTGCTGTACCCTTCTCGCGATAAAAATACCTCAGGCATGAACCGCAGGAGGGGCCCAACCCCCCCCTCCTATGTGACCCCGGTTGGATCGTCTAGCTATTAGTAGAAGTGGAGGATAGAGGGGCAGACGACAGAGTCCAATGATGGGAGAAAAACAAACAAAAAAAAAACAACGGGGAACGACGAACGAAAAACACGCCGAATCATGTTCCTCCACCTGGCGCCGAACTCAAGATTCTGCTTCTGTCTGCTGTGCACCAACACACCACTTGCAGGAACTATCTTTGCTCTCACCTCCGCGTGAACGCGACGTTTCGCCTTGTCCATCGCCGCCATCCACCTCTCCCGGTCGGCCGCCGTCGGCGCGGCGAGCACCAGCGTCTTCTTCCTGTCCCTGGCCGGAAACTCAACCGCGAAGGCAAACGTGTCCTTCTTCGTCGACCCCGGAAGCTCCACGACGCGCTCCGCCCCGCACAGGTCCATGCTCCAGCCCCAGTCCACCCCGGCATGTGCCGAGTGCCGCGGGTGCATGATCTTGGCGGCGAGGCACGCGAAGCTTCCGCCGCTGCTGTTGCCACCGCCGCCCGCGGCAGCAGCAGTGGTACCGGTGTTCTTGCCGGGCTTGTTGTCGGTGAAGGCCAGCAGCGCCGTGCTGCGCAGCTCGAAGTAGAGGGACTCCCGCCACTTGGAGAACCGACCCCGCCGCCGCAGCTTCCCGAAGCAGGACGGCGCGACGCCCGCGAGCACCGTCTTGCCTCCGCCGGCGACCGGGGCGGGGGAGGTAGGGTGTGGGTAACCCGCCGCTGCCGCTACCGCCGCCGCCGCTCCGCCGCCCGAAGTTGTGGTGGTGTCCGCCAACGGGGAGGCGGGTGAGCTCGAGAGGTTCCCGAGGCGGGCGGACACCGAGCTCATACCCGAGCTGCACTGCGTACGGTGCGTCGCCTGAGAGGAGGAGAGGGAAGCCCCGCTGATGGACTTGCTCATGTTGGCGGAGGACTGGGAGTGGTGACCCAGCGCCGCCGCCGTGCTGCTGCAGCCGCTGCCGTCGGCCATCTTGTTGTTCGCTGCTGAACTCATGCTGAGCATTTCCATAGAGAGCTCGCTCAGTTCCATTCCTCGTGGCGCTGGAACTGCGGTTGTTCAAGGGAGGAGGAGTGCGTGATCGTCAGTCACGGCTGGTTTGGTGGCGCAGCGCGTCTGCCGCCTCCACAACCCTTCTGCTGCCGTATTCCCGGACACAACAAGTTCAAAACCAACAGTGCACGATCACAGACAACAAAAGCAGGGCAGCAACAAATTAGGAACAACGGCGGTGTGGGTGATCGATAGCGGCAGTAGTTGGCAGGTTACTGCAAAAGTCAGCAAATTTCGGAACGTTCCAACGTACCGTCCGTAGCCAGTGTGAGAGTGCCGTGGTTTGTTTTTTCTTCCGCAATTTTGCCGCCTGTGGCCAAACGACAACGACCAAGCGTGGTGTGTGTGCAAATAAGGGATCAACTCCGCCCGCCCGACATGATGCAGCAGTTTCCAAGCCCGATGAATCCACCACGTCGCGAGCGCTAAAAAGTACGTACGCGTGCTTACGAAAGCGCGACGTCCTCTGCGGCCGCGTGACGCATCGAAACGCCCGCGGTCCTGCCACAAACATTGAATCCGTCGTGCCTCCAACTCTGCATTTGCAGCAGTACCAACCAGCACACCCGCCATGTCGTGACGTTTCACTTCTTCGAGAAGAAGAACGTGATGACAGCAGCCTCGCCTGACCGCGCTGGCTGCCAGGCTCAATCACCAGCCGGTCTCGAAGAGACGCGGCGGGTGTTCGTGTGCGGTACGCTGGCGGCGGGTGTTGCTTGCTATCGCTGATGCTGGCACGTTGGCAAATAAGCAACTTGTCTCTCCCTCACCTAGTTGAGACCTTTCTCCTGACTTGGACGGTCGAAACGACCCGGCGGGTTGTCCCAAGTCCTGATGAGCGTGCCGTGGAGTGCGGCTAACTCACGCGTCCTAGCGTCGAAGGCCAAGACGTTAACAGACCCTCTGCTTCTGCAGGGAACGGTCCAAAGGGATCAAAGGAGAGGAAAGAGACCAGAATAGAGATCGAGGGCAATCAAAAAGTGCTGTGACTTTGCCGTCAGCGAGAGCGGCGGCACGGCTGGTTGGATGCGGAAGTAAATGGACAAGTTTCCCCGCCGATCCAGAAAAAAAAAATCACTGGGACAAAGGGGGGGGATCGGGGTTGCACCAATCAATAGAGCGCATCGGACAATGCCGAAAGTGGCGTGAGGAGCAGCGCGAACTCATCAAACACTTGCGTTGTAACCAAACAATGCCCATTCCCGTTCATCTGTGCTCTGAGCGTAGAGAACACTCACTAACAACGTTGACTGAATTCGTTTATGGGTTCGAGTGACAACGTGACAGCAGTGGACCGGGGGAAGCTCAAGGATCTGTTCTGGTATATTTTCTGGAAAAAGCACGCAGGTCGACATACTTCTTCATCCTCCCAGAAGAAGAGGAGATAGATGCTCTAGAGACCCGCCAGGATCACCGCCGACCACCACGCAGTCGCATGTTGGCTTCGGGAAGCACACACCGAATGCTGCTGCTGTGGGAGAAAGAAGTGTACGTATGTTCGTTCCTCCTACCAAGCGGAGGTGGCAGGAGACGTGGAGACCAACAAGAAAATCGTGAGAGCGAGGGAGGGGGTTTGTTACACACTACTATCCTACAATACGTAGCCGGGTGTAGTCTGGTGTGGACGAGCAACGACCCGACGGCGTCCGTGGCCACATATATCCTGGAATCTGTTATCCGTCTTTTCTTCTGCGTGCGCAGTGCGTTGCATAAGGTACTACACACACACTCCATGCATGCGCATCCCTATCTTGGAATATTATTTTCCGAGCAGCCATGGACAACGGGCAATAGACAGCTAGACGGACCTCCTTCTTCGTTTGGAACTCCGGGTGACCTGAAGACTTTAAATTGGTCCACGGGGTGTGGCATCTTACGCAACCTATGCATGCGGTACGTATATATAGCATACGAAAGTGTGGGTTTTTCGGTGGAGGGGGGGCAGACGTGAACAAAAAAGGCCATACTATAGTCTAATATTAGAGTGGGGGGACACAGATACTATCAATTCTCCTTCGAGAAGAAAGAAGGAACAAGGCCTGGCCACAACAAACGGATTTCGTTCGAGGTCGTCTGTCACTGTGCTACAACATGCAGTCATTAAAAGGGGAGAGATGTTCTTGGTTTGCATCTCCGCACCACGGTACCACAGGCAATGTCACGGGTTATAGACTATAGAGCGCTTTGTGAATCGAAAAAGTGCATGCCAACTGTGCACCTTTTCACCTTCTATGCTCCTCCCCGAGAGGACAACAACCTACAACAACCACGGGCAGAAATTCTTAAGTGAGGATTCAAACGCGCCTCATGGAAAGCATACTAGACTACATCTTGCACTAAAAAAACTCACAAGGTTGTCGACCTCCTCTTTCCCCTCCCGCCCCCCCCTTGCTGAAGGTACTCCGTCAACCGCAATCAAAGGTTTCGGGGAGAGGAAAGCGTCTTCACTAGTTCCCGCCGGTGGAGAGAAGGTCACTCTCTTTGCCCTCAAAATTCTCGGTTATTTTGCCTGGCAGAAAAAAAGAACGGAAGGATGCGTGAAACAGCTGCCGATTCGGACGAACAAAAACAAAACGGGGAGCAACTTCTGACTGACTGTTGGTTTTCACAACCTTGCCCTCCCTGTTGTTGGGCGTTGCCGCCTCTCCCCGAGCGGGGGGGCACGCAGACGCATTAATTTCTCCGCAACAAGAAGGAAAAGGGCGCCTGGCCCAACCTGTCTCACGAGTCTGGAAAAAAACATGCCTGATGGAAATCGGATCAGGAGCAATTTGTCTCCTGTTGCTCGTTTTACACCTGCTGCAGCGACTCGTCGTCCCCACCAGCTACACTTCCACCAGACACTATATACCGTCGCGAAACAATGCGCTGCCTCCCACTGCTGTATCCACGCGGCGGGTTGAGCGCAGGCGTCCTCAATAGGAATTGATTACCCCAACACACCGCCGCAGCCACACCCGCAGCGCCAGTACATCCTCAAAAATGCCATCAACATGGTGTGTGTGTTGAAATGAAAGCCTTCAGTGGGCTACTATAGCGGCATTTTCCACCCTTGGACACTACAGCCAGAGGAGGGGGGGGGGGGGGGGGGGGTACTCATAGTCGTGCATGCCGTAGTCGTTAGACCATTGACCTCGTATCCCTACAAAGCCGGGACGGACCACGCCGGGTCCTCACCGAACCAGGCTCTCACATCACCAAGCGCGAAGCGCCGTGAGATATTCGGCGAGTCGCATGAAGGGTGCGCTGCATCCTGACAAGGGTCTTCGGCATCTTGTGCTTACTTCCTTGCGTACGAATGCAGCTGCGTATGACTTAATTTACTNNACCCCGCACAACATGATCTACTCGACCACCATTATGGTTACCGCCAAAAAAAACAGAGGTAAAAAAAAAAGCGGTAACCTGGGGCCGAGTTCACGAAGTGACTTGGCTTGTTTTACAACGTCGTTCCCAAGCGACGAAAACCCAATCCCGATGGCAAACACCAGGGGGGCGGCTTGTTTTACAACGTCGTTCCCAAGCGACGAAAACCCAATCCCGATGGCAAACACCAGGGGGGCGGCTTGTTTTACAACGTCGTTCCCAAGCGACGAAAACCCAATCCCGATGGCAAACACCAGGGGGGCGGGACGGAAGAAAAACAGGAAAACTGCAGCTCTAGTGCCCCTTGGCATGGACCGAACGACCTCGATCGTACATCGCCATTGTAACAAAACATCACAAAGTTTTGCTGTACCCACTAATAATCGGAAAAAACAACGGGTCTTGCTGCTCTGCTGTAGCTTAGCATGCAAGAGAGAACACACACAACAAAAAACGGAGCGATGACTGGCGCTACAGCCATCCCCACACCCCAGCAACAACGGCGGGCGGGTAAATGGGCTAGAAGCGGCAGTGGTTCTTCTAGTCAGGCAAGGATCGAACGAAAGACAGAACAACGCATGCGGCAATCAAGGCCACAGCCGCCCGACGCAACCGCAACAGAAACACACTGAAAAGCCCGCGAACGTTCAAGTCGTTTAACAGCCATCAAGAGCACGCACAAACGAACAACCCGCCCCATGACTAGCGCCACGGGCCGTCACAAGCGTAAACCGCAACAACCTGGCGGTGGGCCCAACTATTGATCATGCCTTGCACACACACACTCGCACCTTTCGTTGTTGTCGAAGCCGTCGTCGACAGTCAACGGACGTTACCCACCCACGTCCTGCACTGCCGCACTCTCAACCAAGCGCCGATAATGCACACCACACAACACCAAAGCCAACAACAAGCACACCGAAAGAGGGAACAAAAGACTCTTGTCTATGTAGCATGTAGTACATACACCATTCACCGGGCGGAGAAACGGGCGGAGCTGGGGAAACGCTTGCCGCTCTCTGGCGAACACTCCTAGCTGCTGCTCCACGCTACACAACGTCGACACAGTGCGACCGGCCAGCGTTTCAGTCTCGATCCCGACAAACCGATTGGTCCGAGAGAGAGGGACAGCGCGCGTAGGACCCGGCCTTATCAACCTCGATTGCGGCAAACCGATTGGTCCGAGAGACAGAGAGAGAGACGGTACGCGTAGGGTCCAGCCATGGCAATCTCGATCCCGACAAACCGAGTGGTAACCCTAAGATCCGGACACATAGCTGTTGCTTGCTGAAACTGAACGACCCAGCGCAAAACAACCCGTGCGTACCACCGGTTTCAATCTGCTGATCGACGGTCCGCGTGCACGTGCGCTATTTTCCTATCGCCCCCTTCCCCTCCCCCTAGGTGACGAGGGACTCCGGTGAAGCGGTTCGGCCATGTCGATGTCGACGTTGACCAGGCGAATCACGCCCATTACTGTCTCGGGGAGCTCCTCGACGCACCTGCATGTCGGTGTGTGATTCGTGTTCCTGTTATTCACTTGTTATTTATTCTTTGTACTATTTTCTTCGTATGACAACGAATCCATCTCGATCTACTAGAAAAAAGAGTCTAACGATAGAAAAGCCATGAATCCATAGCGTCAGCGACGGCTACCTACCTGTATTTCGACGATTTCCCGAGCAGCACACAGCGATTCATTGCAGTTTCGGAGAATGCGGTTGTCGTGGATAGCGATGTTCGTGGTGCATCTGGTATCCTTTGGTACAGGGGATACGTTTTTTCAGTAGGCACATCAATCACCACCAATACCCCTTGTTCCTCAAGCTTGCCGATAGCCCTCGTAACTACTGTCGGGCGTCGGAAAAGGGAGGACGGATTGCCCTCGAAACCAAGGGAGAAAGCAGCGGACTTGTGTGTGCGAAGTTACGCTAAACAAGAACGTCTACCAGAGGCATCGCTTGGTGAAAACGACTAGCTCTCCCCCCCCCCCCCCCCCCCC
>CACKRE030005164.1:408028-418621 GCA_902602495.3 Ectocarpus sp. CCAP 1310/34
GGGGCCAGGAGGTGCTCGCGGCAAGAAATCATGACGGATGTTCAGAGAATATGATGCTTAAGCTTGGACGAGGGAAACAAACAAGTTGGCGATGGTGATGGAAACCTAGCGGTCACGAGAGGTTGGGGTATGGCACGACTGCACGGCAAAAAATTCGAAGACTCCAAAGAGAGAGAAAGAGGAGATAGTACAGATGAAGAGAGAGATAAGAACCAGAAAGACAACGATACATAGAGAGAGACATACAGACAAGACAGACAGAGACAGAGGAAGGCAGCGGACTCATGGCGGGCGTAGAGAGTACACGAGAGGAGAAATCAAAACGACAGACCCAGGAAAAAAGAAAAAAAGGTCCCGCACAGTACCTGTCTGAAGCAGTCGACCGTGTTCTTGTACTTGGCCGCGTCGACCCCCTGCATCCTCGTCTTCACCACGTCGAAAGGGTTGTTTCCCAGCGTGCTGAAGCAGCCGGCGGACATGCCGCCCAAGAGGTTCTCGACGTCAGACAGCGGTCGCGCTCCGTCGTTGCTGATGATCCCCTTGTACTTGTTGAACCACATGAATCGGAGTCCCTATGTTGCACCGACGACGGGAGGGGGGCGTCGAGGGTGGCGTGGACGGAGCAAATGTCGGGTTGTAGATATTAAGCCGCTCAACGACAACCCTCTCTGCACAAAAAAAAAAACACTCCGCGGCGGCCCGAGCTGTTCAAACATTCACCCCCGTGATAAACACGGCACGTCAGCTCATGCGGCCCGTGGGCAACAGCAAGCGGTGAGCGGGATATATTGCTTGCCAACCAGGCAGTGAGTGGGGCGTGAGGTGCCGCGGCCTTTAGCGTGCGCAACAGCGCAAGTATTCCAAGCAGGGTTTCAGAGTTGGGCCGACAAAAGCGAGGACAACGTGAAAGGTCTCAGTCCCGTACAACTCATTGAGGTCGTGGTACACGTCATCTACATCATAAACATGCACCGATAATGAGAAGAAAAATACAACAACACCATCACGACATCAGCATCCGAGACAACCGCACCAACACCAACCGCACTACCCCTGCCTTCCGCCTAAACTCTCGCACCCCCCCACCACAAAGCACCAACCGACCCAAACACAACCAAATATGCACGCACCTGGTTGGAGCCCTGCTTGGCGATGGTAGCCCACACACCCTGGTACAGTCCGGCGGGCCCCTCGTTCTTGAGGATGGTCCTGACCCCCTGCATGAAGGGGGCATTGGTCTGGATCGCCTTTGTCTTAACGGTCTCGATGGGCGTCACCGCGAAGATGGCCTCCAGCACCCCCGCCCCGAAGCCCGCCAGGAACTGCTCCCCGGAGGAGAGCTTCTTGTTCTCCTTGCCCGCGAGGATCTGCGTGGCGGTCATCGTCGTCGTCGTCATCGTGACACAGTATGTCGGTGCACCACAGAGCGTGAAAGACACGGCAACGACGCGGGAGCGGCCGTACTTACGGGTGGGAACACAAGCCAACATGGTTTCGATTTTTAAATTATGATACTAATATGATACAACTGGACCCATTTTGGCTGAGCTCCCTGAGGTTTTTCTCGCTCAACCTCCAGCATCTGACAGGCTAGCGGTAAATGTTGATTCCGTCAACAAATCGACGCTCTGTTGGCCAAGCAAGGTGGGACTAAAAAATAGGCGGAGTGCTCTTGATTGTTGGCGCTCGACCTGCTGCACGGATTTCGTTAAGTGTTCGTCTCACGCTCGCCCGAATCTGGGCGCTGGTCCGGTTGACACGCTGCAGAACATGAAAACCGCCAAAGATAACGGCTTTCAACCTTCCAAGAGGAGGACGCGAACAAAAAAAATATATATACATATATATATATACAAGCCGCATTTTCCTTTTGACAACTCCACACCACAACCATCCGATAAATACAACCCGACGGCTCCCGTCTGCCATCACGTCTGCTGCGCTAAATGTGACGAGGGTATTGCTCAACGATGACCGCAGCCGACGAGCGTCACAAAGAGCGGGGAAGAGACTAAATAACAAACCTTCTTGAGCTCCGAGTTACCCCCGAACCGGATGCCGGCCTTGGGCATCGAGCCCAGGAGGGTCGGCGCCAGCCCTCGGTAGAGCGAGAAGAACCCCGTTGTCCGCACGGTGTACGTGAGCCCGCTCACCACCCCGGTGTACTTGGGCTTCTGGCCCGCCGGCAGCTTGTCCTGTGGACACGAGCCGCGTCATGAGGGCCGCGAGAGAGAAGGGCAAAAGGAGGTGGTACGGTGTGTTCGTGCGTGTCCGGATATTCAGTCGTTGGGTATATCTGCCGCACGTTTTTGTGCTGCACAGATGGCAGAGACTACTAGTACCAGCATGATACACGGGGGGGCTTCTTGATTGCTGTGCTGGCACGCCAGCACTCCCTCTTGACGCCGCGCCCTGGCACGGGCATGGTCTCCTCTTGTAAAGTTAATTGCACCACTCAAACAAGTCTACTTGATGAGTTTGCGGTAGGGCTGCAAACACGCTGTTGTTGTTGTTGTTGTTGTTGTTGTTGATGGTGTTGATAGTGTTGGCGTGTGGCGCGCGAGGCAAGGAAGACAAACGAAGCAGAGACTGCGTCAAAAGCAACGCCGGCGCTAACCACAACGGGCAGGAGTGCGGGAATACTGCAACACAACCACAGGCGTATGACGCCTCCCCCCTCCCTTCCTTCTTAGTGCTGAAACACGGAGTCGCACGCGCATCGACAGCTAAAACAAGGACAACTCCGCAGGGTCATCGTACTCACCGCAAGCTGGAGCTGGGTCTGTTGCAGCGGGATAGCCCAGTACACCAGGAGCAGTGACACCGAGCCAGGGAAGGCGAGGAGCAGCAGTAGCAGCAGCAGCAGCAGCACATCAGCCCAAGCCAACCACGAAGCATCAAAAACGCGCGATTCGATCGATCCCAGCAACAAGACGAGAACGTGTTCGCACGCGCGGAAGCAGCATGTGTCTTGTGAATCTGTTTGGCGGGCATGTGCCGCAACGCTCGGACAAAGGTAAATATGCATACAAGTACACAATTTTGCCTACTTGGGAAGGAAAATTGGTACAGTCCAAGTATATGTTGGTCAAGGTAGGGTGGAAGGCACGTGGGCAAGCCGAGAGACACGGGATACTCTGTACGACCACGCATCATCCTACTGGTGTACGGCAGCAGCTATCGCTAGTATGCATAGCACCATCAAGTCGTCGTGGTGGGCCGATCGTCACTTTGTTCCTCCGCCATCCCAACAAGTAAATAAGCCAAACATGCGGAGTAATTAATCCATTCGCAGGTGTCTGTGTAGCCTTCACTGGTGCCGCTTCATTGGAGGCGGCATTGCAAATCTCCCTCCAAGTTACGTCTAGACCATTGCTGTAGCACAACTGCACTCGGCAGTATCAAAACCTGCACACACTTTCAGGAGTGGTCCTAAATGTTTTTTTACCCTGTCCTGAGCATACATGCAAGTGAACAACTTTCACTTAGCTTGTATGCATAAGTTCTCCGTGTTCGGTGCACTGCTCCAATAACATCAAAACATGTGCGATAACGGTACACTTTGTGTATCTACGCTGTACAGATGCACTTTCGATGTTGAAAGCCTTGTCTACTGATGCTTTGTAAGTTTACTGCGCGATTAATGTTGCAGTACCTTTGTGTGCCGCCACACAGGTTAATGCGAGCAAACTTCGAAAAAGGAAAAAAAAAAAACGATTGTGTCGTTCTTCCCTCTATAGCTGGAAACCGTGCATCGCGCTCGCACGCCACAGCAGCGGCAGCAGTAATTTGGTTGGGCATAAATCGCTGGCTGCTGCCTCGAAACGCTGCGGCGGTGGCGCACCCATTTAGTCTAGTACTTGCAAGTTCGAGGATTGTTCAAATCCAATTTCTTTCGGGTAAAAACGAAGATAATCCAACAAGAAGCATTAATATGAACCGCACGAATCGTCGACCCCTGCTGTACGCCGCCGCACACGTCCGTTTTTGCCGGAAAATGCTGTGCCCGGTGTACGTTGCCATTACAAAACAGATGATGACCGTGTGATGCTGCAGTAGTCGATGCGATGGGTCGACAACCACACCAACACGTTTTTTTCTCGGCAAATTGCTGTCTGTCTAGACTACTCGTGCAAGTGGTCATCACTTGCCTTGACGTATTCAAGCGGCCACACACACATGGCTTCCACGGCTCCAGCGATGCATCCGGAAGTCAGGGACACCACCGGGTTCGAGCTTTTCTTAGACATGTTGGCCGGGGCTTCTTCTAGTTAGGTGCGGGAACAACGCGCCTCCTGGAATTTATGCTGCACGCAATACGAAGTTCGGGTGTCACCGTGGTGCGTGACGGATGGATGAGTTGGATCTCGGTTGGTACAGCAGAGACAAGGCAGGAACCCAAGCTTGCGGGGAAGGAGGGCGAGGCTAGGTTGCTTCAACTTGGCATCGACAGGGAGCGCAAAGCTGCTGCTGCTGTTGATGCTGGCTTGCCGAAGGCGACACCTTTTACACGCACCGGAACGCCGCACACAAACACGCCGCAAGGCCATGTATGCACCGGACACCCAACACCACTACCTTCTCTGGTACCTTGTCGTGGTGACGAGAACTCTGGTCCACTACTCACCCTCGTCGCAGCCCTGGACAAGATCAAATCTCTCTCCCGGTGTGTTGGTGGGTGTGGTGGTCTAGCAGTGGGAATTCGATTGCAGCAGAGCCGGGTTGCAATTGTGTGAAAAGGAGGACGGGTGACGACAAGTGACGACGTGTGGGGGTGCCGTGCATGAAAACGAAACAACACCGAGAAGGCGGGGGGGTCTATAATACGAAGCGTAACTACAGATAGCCGATTGTAGCGTTAAGAACTTCGCAGATATTAACAAATCGAGACTCGAACAAATCAGCAAAGAACTTGAGCACCATTTGTGAGCAACCCCTAGAATAAAACCTATACATATGTGGCGATTACAAGAAGATGATCAGCAATATAAGAACCCCAGCCTCGACCGAAACTAACGGGCGCCATCTGTATAGATGATCCACGAGCACAGTCAACGGACGGACGTCGGTGTCAGATCATCATATCTGCCAAATCCAGCGCACGCCTAGCTAGCGCTCCTCGACCCGCAGCCGACGAAGAGGCCTAACCCCTCCGAGAGACCCTTTGATCGATCGGTCCTTTTTCGCTCATCATGATTCCACAAGGAGAACGCATCTGTGCGTGTATGTGTCGGCGTACCGCAGTAGTAGTCTAGAGGTACCCACATTGATCTTCTCGCATCATGTCCCCCGCTTTCGAGAGGGCTGCTCTCAGGTTGTCATGATCCTGCTGAGAAAGGTGAACATGCCGATAGTGGTTGAGGACGGTATTTACTTCCCTGCCCTCACTTGTAGGGCATACCTGGTTTACCGAGAGATTCCACAGACAGGCGGACACTCTGTGAAAAGCCGTGATGCTGTGAAGATTGGTCCTCATCATGAAGGCCGGCGCAGAGACGTCCAAGCGGAGCCGCCTCACCAGACTGGTCCCAAAGTACTGCAGTACACAGAAGAAGCTGTAGCCGATCGCGTCCAACGCCGATCGTCGTTCGCGTCGTCTACCTCGACAAAAGGAAGGGCTCTCTCCTCATCGTGTCCTCTTGAGGTGGTGTCGCGAACCCACCGTTGTCATCTTTGCTGTTCATCTCTGTCTTCCGCGACATAAGTCGGGACTGGGGGGTGGAATATTTGGAAAAAGAGAACACACAGATATTAATTAAGGAGAAATGAATACACGCACAGAAAGTCTACCCATTCGAGATATACCCACAGTCGAACGGGATGTGGTGGAGTCTTTTCAGTAAGTGGAGGAAAACCGACTGGGTACTGGACTTATTTCGAGTCTTTATAAGTCTATACACTGATGATTTATCAGTGATGCCAGCTGGTGCTAAGCACAAAAACATCTGTATAGGTAAATCTACATTTTACAATACATCCCCTGTAGTTCTCTACTGGGTCAACGACAAAATATCGTTTTAGTCCAAATGTCTCACCTTCGCCTGTGAGACCACGTGTCCTCGTAAATGTATAGACTAGGCAGGGAGGACTGCATTGTTCATTTATGCGTTCTGCTGTCGGAGTGGCATCATGGGAGCAACACAGCAGCAGCAGCTGCAGCAGCGGGAACCGCGGTTGGTTCGGTTCGACTACGAATACTGGTACATGCAAAGGTGGCGGTGGTTGGTTCTCGAAGGAGCCGTCCGTGTGAAAGGGCCAGAGTTACCGAACGCTTCGTCTGGCACAGACCAAGAAACACCAAATAATCTGGCGTTTTGAAACAGAAATTACTTTTCGCCCAACAAGTACGATGTATTCAGACGTTATTTTGCCTTGTGAGCAGCAAGAGGCGCTTGCTTCATAGACTGCACCACACTCAAAGAGGCAGACAAATGTGTGTCACCACCGTAGAACTGTACCTCACAAAGAACATGTTATACATAATATCACCACACGTACGACTCAACCTTCGCGTGAAAAAACAGCGCTTGAATGTGGCGGGACATTCAACGGAAGGATCGCGTCGAACTTCTGCTTCAGGGCGGGCCGCAGCTTCCCAACTGGCAACTACCGCAACATTGCTGGGCCAAGGCACCGTGATATCGCAAAACCTACCGCCGGCACCGCGCGAAGTGTGCCTAAAAACGTTCCAAACCTTCACTCGCGCGCATATATTTGAGTAGCACGCTAGCCCGCTGGATGAAAATTACACAAGTCCCGTCTGTCAAAGAAAACAACCGTCTTAAACCGAACCTATCTTGGAGCACAACGCAACACGTAGCCATTGAGAGAGACCGACGGCTCCTAAGGAGCTACGTCAGCACAACCAGACGGGCACCACAGCTGCAATGGAAGCTCACCCACACCCACGCCACCTGCGGTCGTTTTTTTTTTTTGACGAGCGTTTGCCACGTAGCACGTAAACCAAGACGCAGAAATATTCGTTTTTGGATGCCATCCGTGATTTTTCGCCAAAAAAGAGTTCCCGACCGAAGGTTTACCTACCCAAGGAACGCGAAAAGTTATCGAAATCTCGTCCTGCGACAGCAGCAGAGAAAGCCTAGCCTAACCACACACTAGTATCACCAAGAGATCGTAGAGACGCAAGACGAAAACGATTGTACTGCACAGCTGTACAATTATAACCGGAAAAACAACACATCGTGGCGACGCACAGAGAGGCCGGCCACCCACGTGTGGAACACGAAAAAAACACCAAGAGAATGAAAAACCAAGGCACGCGAGGGGTATGGCGACAATGTATGAAAAGCAAGGAGAAGCAGCTTGTACGCCCTCGACTGCAACAAGACAGCAGTAGGCGAAAATGCGCCCTGCACAACTACGTTGGCGGATCTTGGCTGGCATGCCAGCATGTACTGTAGCACGATGTCGACAAACGTAAAAAATAAGCAGCACACCTGCCATCCCGTGTGATGGAAAACTTATGTATATTGCTGACAGCACACGCCGCTTTCGCATGGAGCTAGCGCCACGGCTACAACTTCGAGCATCCCGCTACAGCAAGCCAGGGGCAAAGGAAAAACTCGACGCCAATCCTCTGCAGAATCCCTCCTGGACGACCAATCAATATATGCTCCTAGCGCGCTAGCCTACGCGTGCCGCTGCCGCCACCCCTTCTCGCACCGCCGCCGCCGCCGCCACGTGTCTCTCGTCCGCTAGTAGCGGCGGCGGACCCGGCCGCCTCGCCGCCAGCGGAAGCGGTGACGGCGCTGCTTGCTCCCCTGGTGTCGGGCGGGGATGCCGCCTTCCGCCCCTTGAGCTCGGAAGGGTCTCTACCCTTGGCGTTGGCTGCTGATAAGGCTGAGAACCCGCCGCTGTCGTCGTTGTTGTTGTACTGCCGCGACCCTGCCCCGCTTCCGCCGCCGCCGCCGCCGCCGCCGCCGCCGCCGCCGCCGTTTCGACCGGCGGAGCTCTTGGAGAAGATAACCTTGGCGAAGAAGCCCTTCTTCTTGCCATTGACGGGCCCGCCTGTCCCCGTCGCTCCCCCGCCGCCGCCACCGCCGCCGACGCCGTCCGCCCGAGGGGTGAGGATCTCCGTGTTGATCAGAGCGTCTAGGGCGGCGGGCTGCAAGGGGGACACCACCGCCGCGTTGGCGTTCCTGCCCACCCGGGAAGAAGGGTCGTTCTTGTTCCCCCCGCCCGAGGACGGGTCTACTCCGACCACTGAGAGGCCGGCCGCCGTTGGTTCATTCACCGCCATAGTAGTAACGGCGCCAGCGCTAGCGCTAGCGCCAGGGGCCGAAGAAGAGGTGGCGTTTCGGACGGCAGCGGCGGGGGACGCGGCGGTGCCGCCCCCGCCGCCAACAGAGGCGGCGACGGCCTTGCCGCGGTAGGAGGGGCTGCTGCGGAGGGATGAAGACTCGAGCGACGGCGACGCGGTGCCTGCTTCTTCCTGCTGGCTCTCCATTGCCGCGCTCGTGCCGCCGCTACCGCTGTTGTCTCCCTGAGGGAGGCAAGGTGAAGTAGCACCAGGGCGGGCGGGGGTGGGGCAAGGAGTTTGACGCGTGCGTCGGGCGTTTTCACGATACGCCTCTTGTCGAACCGAGGTATTTTAATCGGATATGACGGGGCAACAACTGGTGGTGACTGGTGCCGTTGTCAGCATAAGAGTGCCAAAGGTGGGAAGTGAGACCCGCATCCCCGCAGCTTCTACCCGAAGCGAGAACGTGCGACGCTCATCTATCGCATCGCATCGCATCACATCGCATCTACAAGCTCAATCAATGTCCACACATTTTTGTTGCTTGGCTGCATGAACAGGTTCAAGAAGGAATAAAAAAACGTCGCGGCCTAGTTTTACAGGTTTTGTTAACGACCATACCGAAAGGACTAGCTGCTCTGCCCGAGGAAAAACACAACTCACTGCAGCGTCTTTGAATAGAAGAAGACGACGCAGTGTACCCCTTACTTAAGCAACCGGCTCTTCTCACCACCGTCAACAAAATTGCCATCGGCTGTAAATATACCCCGTATTCCCCCCCTCCGTCACCGCCAATGTACCTTTTTTCTCCCAAAGTCTGCCCCGTCCACCTGCAGCGGCGGCAGCGGCGGCGGCATCGTCGGCCGCGCCCAGAGCTTCAGCAACCCATCGGCGCAGAGCGTCACCACCCCGGCCCTCACCACCATCACCTGGCTCAGCGGCACCTGCGCCAGGCGCTTGCAGCACAGGGGCTCCCCCCGGGGGGTCAACTGCCTGCTGAGAGCCGGGTACACGTGGCCCGCGCCGCCGCCGCTCCCTCTTCCCTCGTCCTCCTTCCCTCTCCCTTCTCCCTCTTCGGCGGCCTCTCGTTGCGCCGCCCCGGCGCCGCCGCCGCCCTTACCGCGCCTGCCCCCGCCGCCGGTGCCCGCCGCCGCCGGGTTGCCGCCGGAGCTCGCTGCTCGACTCCCCCGCGCGGCGCCCCCGAAAAAGAGAGCCCCCCGCGACGGCAAGCTCAGCGGTGCCCGCCCCCCGCCCCCACCCCCGCCCGTTGTTGCGGCGCCGCCTACGACGGCGGAGGCAGCGGAGCCGCNAAAAGAGAGCCCCCCGCGACGGCAAGCTCAGCGGTGCCCGCCCCCCGCCCCCACCCCCGCCCGTTGTTGCGGCGCCGCCTACGACGGCGGTGGCAGCGGAGCCGCTGCCGCCGCGTCCCAGCCTGGCTAAGCCCCCGCCGAGCACCGGCCAGGTGCTGTCTCCTCGCAACGGCTCGTCCGGGGGTAGCGATGATGGCTGATATTATCATCGACGCCGTGTGTGCGGTAGCAGGTTTTAAATGGCGAAACCGTCATTTGTGTGTGACATGGAGGGGGGTATGGGGGACACGCGGCGCGGAGGGGGGGGTCAGAGGTACGCTACAGCTTCTCGCTGGGTGAAATCAGGAAGCACTCGCACCCACGCTGTACGCTTGGATCTTCGGTGTTTGGCTGTGGAAAACCTTTTTCCTAGGACATCGACCGCACATGGGGAGTGCTGCTGTGTAGCTGCCCCCCCCAACGAGATCACCTCCGTCAAGACCAAAACCCGCACGCACACACCGAGCCTTGACTGTTCTCTCACCGCTCCGACCGCTCCGGCCGCCTCTGCGTCGTCTTCTTCCCCGCCGCCATCGCCATCCCGCGGAGACGACCGTCCTTCCGGAACCCCCGTCGAGACCGGCAGCCCGACACCTTCGCCGCCAGCGGCACCGCCTCTGCGGCTAAGGTTCTTAGAAGAAGCCTCGGCGAGGCTATGGGAGAGGGCGAGGCTCTCCGAGGACTTAGACCGCTGTCGGCTGAGATTTTCGGACGACTTGTACCTGTGCTGGAAGCCGGGCGGAGGCGGGGGGGTGGCGCGAAGCCTCCCCCCGCCGCCGCCGGCCCCGTGGAGCAGGGACCCCGCCATTTCATCGTGCTCCCACCTTTTGTGGGAAAGGAGAAAAGACGGCCGGCAACACATGGAAAGAGAGAGGAAGAGCGGGGCGGGGTGAGGAAACTCCGAGTAGATGCCAACCCAATCCGTTGAGCTCTCTTTACATCGCAGGGCCGGGAGGTCAGGCGGGGGGGGGGGGGGGGGGGGGG
>CACKRE030005164.1:425288-441147 GCA_902602495.3 Ectocarpus sp. CCAP 1310/34
GGGGGGGGGGGGGGGGGGAGGGAAGAGCTTGTATGCGTACATCTGTGATTATATCTCGGATGGGTGGTCGTTCTGTGTATTTATGTTTCCTAATACTTCCCGTGGTGGAATGCGAAGGGTTCGTGGGCATACATAGCAAAGGGTCGGGGCTGACTGCTGAACCCTTCCCGCGATCAAAACCAATGCAAGGCACGCACCGCGCGCGGGGGGGGGGGGGGGACAAGACAAGAACAAAACAAATCCCCTTGTGTGACACCGCCAGATGCATTGGTATGTGTGCGTCGACAAGTACCAACGGTGCATGCGTACAAGTAGACTGGCGCCAGATGGGGATGGACAGACACACAGCTGTTTTTTTTTTGTACCCTCACTTCAGGCCAGCGCTAACAGCACCTACACATGTTATCATGCCGAAAAACGCTACACCAGGATGCTGCATGAAAGAGAGCGGGTATGCATACGGTAACGACAAGCAAAGCGCCTCTACAAACGATCCTTTCCAAAGAACAGCTGTGGAAAGCCCGAACAGAAAGCAAAAAAGCACAGGCAGTTTGTGTTCTAGAACTTCTGTCTGACATATTATTGGCGTTTCGTTGGACTCTGGTGCACAGATAAGCTCCGTCGATGCTTAACGCTTAACCTTCTGTTGCTCTCACACGTTCGGATCTACTCAAGTGCAAAATACGCCCATAGACCATAGACTCCGGCTCCAACAGCAGCATCATACGTTGTTGATCTGCGTGCCTACACCACAAGCGCTATACATCCCAGCGGTGGTGCGAATTTCCTGTGTGCAGTCAGTCACTTGTGCAATGCGCACACACTGCGAACAAGAAAGGGGACAGACTTATCATGATTTCCAACCAAGGTCAGTCGCGGGGGAAGGGAGGACGTGGGCAATCGAAATTCGCGGTTCAAGCTTTTACGTGGGCATGGCTACTGCTGCCGTGGCGGGGTATCGAAAACGCCATCATCAACGGTTGCATGTACTCGAAATGGGAAGCGATTGACCTGGTTCCACAGAGAAAAGGGCTACACAGCTAAACAGGAACAACAATTCTGGCGTTCATGAGGCAACCACAGCATGTAGTATGTGATATACACACCGGAAGCCGGCGTGCCCTTGACAGCATGCACGTCCTCGCTCTCGACTACAGCAGTACGGTAGAATAACGGTTTGCTTGTGTGCGTGTGTGCGCATGGCTGGAACTGGACGCTCTCCCCTAGTCGGTGTCTGGAGCTGGTCAGAGGCGCTCGTGATGTCACTCCCGCTCTCTACAACACAGACGACAGAACATACGGATACATCTACAGACGCAGCCAGTGTTTCAGCCAACAGGGGCAACAATCCGGACAGAGGATGGCAAGATGGCATGAGGCTCTTATCTCTTTTTTTCTTACCTTCAGGTCGTAGGTCTCCTTCTGCCCGCTTCCGTGATGGGTTCGTGCCTTGAAGGACGTCACGTCCTGTTGCGGTGGTTCGAGCATGGAGAGCCTAGTGCCCCAGAACACAGCCCACCTGTGCCCTTCGACAAGAAGAGAGCAGGAGCATCAAAAACTCTTCACACAACAATGAGACTCGCTTTCGGGGTAAGCCAAACCAAACCTCTTGGGCTTTATGTATGAACAGACTGGACCTTCCCTCCCTGGCGCAGAAACTTCAACAGTTTTTCATTTTCAGCCCCTCAGCTGCGAAAAAGGGCCACGCTACTTCCTTCCAGCGGGGGGGTTGGTCCAGAGACGTCCTTGGGTACATCCCACAGCGCCGGAGAGTGATCAAAGTCAAAAATGTCCGCTAAACGATCTAGAGAAAGGTCCAAACCCAGGCTCTCAAATTCAGCCGTCGTCTCTCAATCGCTCTGCTGCCTTCATCTGCGTGTTTTCCGTTTTCTCCCATCAGCAATTCACCCCCATCGCCACGAGATGATCCACTCACCTCGATTGATTCTGGGCGACGCTTTTGTGGTGCCGACTTACATCTCTCTCGGTCTCGGAGGGATTCGTTGAGATTCTCGTTTCCCCTGGTGCTGGAGAACACACATCGGAGGTATGTGTCCATGAGTTTGAAAGGCGGCACAACAACGCGCCGTTGTTTTCGTGGGTATGAGCCCATGATTTTGATCATGCCCATGTAACCGTTGCACGTCGCGGTTGGGAATGACGTCGCCATCGATGATTGCATGATGACGCGGTCGCTTGCGTGTTGCGGACCATGCATCTCTTGCGGAGAACAAATGGATGCGTGCTGCATCTTTTGTAGTTGCTCCAGTTACAATCAGCTCAACGAGTGTGCTCGGTGCTGGCACTTTCTGACGATCTTCAACACCACCCCACCACGCACCTGCTTGCGGCGCGATCTTTTCTTTGGAATGGATCGCCCAAGCTTGGACCGCCACATACTCACCTCTCTCATCGGACGAGCAGCGGCGCGACGACAATCATTTGGGTCGAATCTTAATCTCTTCTCTCGCTCCATCGCCAGCCTGGGTTGGTTCAGGAGTGCCCCGAATAAGAAGGTTGAGGTCGAACAAAGGAACGACACCAGCACAAGCTACAGCAGATATTATGCCTTCGATTGCCGGGTTCATCCAGAGCCTCCTGTCGGAAGACATGTACGCCACAGGGATGCTGGAAAAGATGGATGAAAGGTCAGGCGGGAGCTGCAACACACGCCCGTTCATGATTGTAAACTAGTGGGGCTTCTCCTTTCTAGGCACAAGAATGAAAATGTGCTTCCGGCGCCGCAGACATTGTATCGATCGCAGACTTGGGAGCGAGGGGATGCAGTCCCATCTAGTCGTGTGTTTCACTTTGCAGTTTTTCCTACCGAATGGTAGCTGTAGCTAACTTGTTGGAAACTGATTTTCCGAAAGATGTCGCCCACCGCCAAGAATAGGAAGCGGAGGAGATCCCCACCACTGATTCGCAGCACAGCAACTCGACGAAGTAGGCGGTGCTGGTGGACGGCAGCGTTGCGCAAGAGGAAACCCACACCCTATCCCACGTAATCCGCCGGATCGATGTACGTAAGGGAGGACACGCACATATTCGCCATGACATTTTACTACTAAGTATTTGCTAAATGAAATGAATGCAGGATATCGCAACTGAATGCTGGTCAGCTTCGACTCCTCATCAGCTTCGTCGAGAATAAGGTTCCGGGGCTGACAAACCCCACTGTGCTAGACGCCTACACAAAGCTCCTTCGGAAGGCCACCGTCGAACGCGAGAAACGCCACGAAGAAGAGGTAAACTTGGAATACCATCACGCTGTCCTCCTGGTCACAGCCACACCCTTCCATTTTGTACACAAACCGAATGAAGTGACGGTTCTATTGTGCAATGAGTGACAGTTGCTCCAGGGAGGATTTCCAGTCGCAAAGCATATTTTTTTTGCACCGGTTGCGTGCGGATTCAAGGGTTTTCCCGTCACGCTCGCCAATTATTCCCTCTGGTCGTTGTGTTGGGCTCCGCTCGCACACCCGTTTCGCCATTCAAACAAAGGTACACGGGGAGAGGGAGAGACTAAAGCAACTGAAGGCTGCCCACGCCGGTGTCAACGCGAAAGCTTGGGACACGTCGCACGCTAGCCTTGATAAGGAGTTGGCCAAGTTCCAGAAGTTTCTCAAGTCTAAGGCGCGTCGCATCGCCGAGGAACAGGTTTTGCAGGTAAGACTAAGAGTCGTAGCACGCACCCAAGTGTACACGCTGCCAAATGCCTTTTGTAAGGGGTAAACACGATGCTGCCCAACGTGAAAAAAGGGGCCGTGTGTAGGCATTCGACGAACAAGCTTATGCGTATTGAGTCCGCCCTTCCCCCCGTCTTTGTTGACTGGGATAGGCCAGGTGCTACTACACGACGGTGGAGACGATACAACACAATATTACCCTCCGCCCTACCTCCACCCTTTGCCCCGCCCCAACCCGTAGGAAGAGATGGAGAAGCTGCACAACCAGCTGATGGCCCTGCCCGCCCGCCGAGCAGCAGCAGAAACGAAGAGACACGCGTGGTGGGCGTGCAGCGCCGTCCTTTTCGCCGTCGTCGGCCCCATCTTGATCCTGACCCTCGTGCCCGTCGGGGTCTTGATCGCCGTGGGAGCGTTCCTCGCGACGTGCGTGCTCGCCGCGGTGTGCTGGTTCGTGGGTGTCCTGAGGGGCATCGTGGTGACGCCCGCGTTGGACGACGACGCCATCGAGGACAAGACCAGGAAGAGGGCCAAAGAAACACTCAAGGTTTGGCAGTATGCAATGGCTCTTTGCGGACCCCTTTTTCTTGGCCACGGCGGGTTCGAGTTTTGTACGGGAGCAAGAATGAGGCCTCGCCGTTGATACGAGACTATTACGGGCGAAGTGGTGAGGGGGGCCAGATCGACTATGAAAGCTGCACGAGTAGGATATATTTCGTGGAAAAGGATTAGTGCGGTTGATGCTTTCGAAGAAGTGCTGGGTCGGGGCGGTTCCAAGCGGACCCCAGCGAATTGAAATACGGGAGCAGGTTAAGAAAATCATCCCCAGTGATTGGTGGAAGTCATGCAGATGACACCTCTCACCAGCCAACGTCTCCATCGCGAGTAACTACGTTGCGATTCGTGCCTTGGTTGTGGTGGGACGTATGCTTCGGGTACCTGCATGCTTTTGTCAACGAAATCAAAGGGGAGGGTTGTGTGAACTACCTCGCCAGTTTCCAGCGCCTTGATTCACATGCCCTCAAAGCCGGTCGCCCCGGTGGTCTAGTAGTATCCTCGTACAACTCCTAGTCGCAGAGGTCGTGAGTTCGAATTCCCATGGGGTGAACAATTTACAAAAATTGCGGGTGCAAGCGAAATATAGCTGAAAAGCTCTCGTGAGTACCAAACTTCGACGTTAGCACCGTTGACGAGGGAAAGGGACGGCTGGACCCTTCTCGCGGTAAAAATAATAATTCAGCACGCACCGCAGGAGGAAGGTGGGGCATGAAAATAAATAAAAAGAAGGAAAAAGTACCCCCTCGTGTGTGACCCTGAATGGTTGTAGTTGTACGAAAAAACACACTGAAAAGTGCAATACTTCACATACACTGAAAAAGTGTAGTACATGTCTCACCACAAAAAATGGGGGGACTGTCGCCACAATAAGTAGGACGAAAACACATCAATAACAAGAACACACTCCTGTATGCCACTTCAAGGACGCCAACTGGCCGCTGAGAGCAAACGAAAGCGGTAACCTGCCCATTCATGGAGAAGACCAGGATATTCGCTTCCTCCCAGAGACAGAACACGCCAAAACTTCTGCACTCCACTCGAACCTGACGCTCTCCTCGTCCCTCGTCACAATATAAACCCCGACGTCGCAGGGGTACCGGGCGGATGTACGGCGGACTTTTGAGGCCACCGAGGAGATCTTCGCGGCGGATATGAAGTGGCGAGACGACTGGGCGGAGGCGCGGAAAAAAGAGCGCAGAAACGAGAGACGACAGGCCAAAGAAAAGGCCCTCCAGGAGAAGGAGGCAGCGGCGGCAACAGCAGCCGAATCAAGAGCTCAAGGGGATGATCGGCTCTTTCGGGCCGGGAACTCGCGAATATTCCCGGACGAGGAAGAGGAGCAAGGGGTTCACAGCGATAGGTGTAGCAGCGTCGGGCGAGCGGGTCCCGAGGCAGAAGAAAAAAACAGCGGCCGGGTACCCCCTGAGGAAGAGGGCGGGGGGGACAAAGGACACGGTTCTCCCTGTACCGGACGGCGGCGTCCGAGTGAAAAGAAAGTGGTGGATGCGGGGGCTGACGGCACTGGCCTCGCCCCGAGCTACTCTCGGGGCGTTGTTGAAGATCGGACGCTTTCAACGCCGCCTAGGAATTAGACCGACAGCAGCAGTCGTCCTGAAAACGTTACCCTGGACGAATCAGGCGCTCGTGGAGGCTCGGTGGGGGGTGCTGACGCAGCCCCAGCGCTGGTCGAAGGGGGGCCTGCTGGAGAAACTAGCCCCGAATCGAGTGCTTGGAAAAGACCCCCGGGCGACGGCGATAGTAGAGGGTTTGTGGAAGCAGAGACATCATCGGGAGGATAGGCGAGTAGAGACGCGCTGCTGCGGGGTCCGTACCAAGGATCTTCCTGTCTTTTGGAAAAGCGGAGCCAGGGGTTGGAGGAGGAAGAGGAGGAGGAGGAGGAACAGCAGCACAACCAGGTGGCACTACCCAGGGCGGGATTTTCGAGCGCAACAAGCGGCGGAGAATTGAGTGGCGGGGTGGTGCAGGAGACGGGGTGGCCGTCCGTGGGAGGGAACGCGGCGGTGGCAAACGGGGCTGGGACGGGGGGGTTGAACGGGATAGCTCTGAGTGCGGACGATGAAGGAAAGGGCGACATGGCTGTGTAACCTAAGTTGATTTGGGTTTCGTTTCATGTCGACGCGGTGGATTTGCAAATCGATCTGGTGCTGTTTTGTGAGCGTACCGGAGGGCGGGCATATCATCTACTCCTGATGTACATACATTGTGACGAATGTCGGCGGAAAATGGGTGGGGGAAGGTATCCAGAGTGGTTGTGGCCGCTTCAAGTCAATGGTAAAATAGATCTTTCAATTTTATAGCGCCGCGGCGTCAAGCAACAGACGGGTCCGAATCTCCCCTTCCATCACACAAGAAAGGGAGCAGCCACACGCAAGGCGTATCGTTCCTCTACAGTTATGGAAATATATGTCGCTCTCTCTCCATATTATCATCAGCTCATCCCCTCCCGCCGTGACCCAGCTAGCACTAGTCCGACTACATAACCTTGCTCGAAGAATCCGTCCACTTTAAAAACGCGTTGCTATGGTCAAAAACAGATGAGTAAATGGGCTGTACTTTGAGGACCCACCATGTACATTCGCACTCACGCTGCACGCTTGTTGCCCAGCATATCGTACACCATCAAACGATCGGATCGCCCCGCCGGCTCGAACTCCCACAGCCCATCTGGCGGGGAATCAAGAGCTTACTCATCCCATTGATCAGCTCCTCCACGCCACTGGAAGAAGAAACACCATCTTCATCTTCCTCCATCAACATCATCCCCTCTGCCGACGCCACACCAACACCGTTCCCCACCCCGCCGCTGTCTAAAACCACATCAACATCATCCCGAGCACCCGCTCTGCCTAAATTAGACCGCCCTCCCCAACCGCCGCCGCCACCACCACCCCTGCCGCCGCCGTCGCCATTGCCACCGCTCCTGCGGCTTCCTCTGCCGCCACCCGACCCCACCAACCTCGAAGCAGTCGCACCTCCCACAACAAAAGCTTCCTTGGCCTTGACTCCCTTTGGTGCGTCACCACCGGCGCCTGCCGCGTGCACAAACTTGCAATCGTTGCCCCTGCGGCACCCGCCGGCCGTGCGCCAGAACCTGCACGCCATCCGCGGAGAAGCAGCAGCAGCAGCAGCATCAGCAGCAGTAGCAGCGGTAGCGAGTGGTGGTTGTGGAGCCGTTGGGCCTTGGCCAGTCCTCCGCGAGCTCTTGTCCGTGGGTCCAGGCGCCGAATGGGGGTGAGATGTTTCCACCCCTTGTGTTGCGGCAACCATCTCCGCTTCCTCGCTCACGCCAGCCTTTGCTGCCCTCGCGGGAAGCTTGCCCTTCCGCCCGTCTCCCGCTGATTCCGCGCGCAGATTCCCTCCCTTTCTCCCTGTGTCCTTTGCTCTCTTTGTTCTTGACTTTTTTCGCGTGTACGATGGCCTGAGAAAAAAGTGAAACGTCGTATATGGCAGCAGCAAAAAACGACGGGATGGGGGGGGGCGTACTCATACTCATACTCATAGTCGTGCATGCCGTAGTCGGTAGACCATTGACCTCGCATCCCTATAAAGCCGGGACGGAGCACGCCGGGTTCTCACCGGACCAGGCTCGCACATCACCAAGCGCGAAGCGCCGTGAGGTATTCGGTGAGTCGCATGAAGGGTGCGCTGCATCCTGATAAGGGTCTTCGGCATCTTGTGCTTACTTCCTTGCGTACGGATGACAGCTACGCATGACTTCGTCTATTTTCTGGTGCTTTCACTTCCAGAGACAGATATAAGCACTGTGTAACTACCTCGAGGATGCTTGACCATTTGAACATAACGTTGTGCGATCATCCCCCTTGCGCAGCGCGAGGGTTCTCGACCCCGCACAACATGATGTACTCGACCACCATTATGGTTACCGCAAAAAAAAAAACAGAGGTACAAAAAAAAACGGTAACCTGGTTGCCGAGTTCACGAAGTGAATTGGCTTGTTTTACAACGTCGTTGCCAAGCGACGAANATGTGTACTCCAAAAGTAGGGGACAACAGCAGTGCCGTTCTGTCGGGTGGTGGTAGATGCTTACATCCTTTCCCTGAAGTAAAACACACATCTGCTGGACACACGTACCCGGACAAACATACCCGTGGATGTCCAACGTTTACATACCGTGATAAGGCACGCCGATACCTGTTGAGTCACAGCCACACAAACAACGAGACCGTGGGGTGAGAAAAATGAATAATAGTGAGCCAACTAAAAAAGCGACGTGATCTGCCAATTTGGCTCGTGCGGGCTCTCTCTCTCTCTCTCTCCCCCTCTATTTATCTCTCGAGTAAATACTCGTCGGGTTCAACACGGTCATTTCTCGCCTGCTGAAATCGAAGCTCTCAGGATAGAGGTGAGCCACTACGAGATGCTTGTGGCGCTTTCCCGACGACTCAAACACTTCCGAGCACCCTTCCACCAGGCACGCGTACATCGGCCTTCGCTCCGCCATGGCCTTGAAGAAGGAATCGTGCGCCTCGCTAAGGTGTAGGTCCAGCAGTCGGTGGGTCGGGAAGCTGCGCCCGCAGGTAAAACAGCGGTGTCTGTGCGACGTCTCGTAGTGCTCCTCGTGCTGAAAGGTCGATGCGGATTTTGATTGAGCGGAAGGCGGACGTTTGCGGATGAGCAGCGCTGATCAGTTGGATGCTGGCCGAAATGTTTGGCGTCCCCACGACCCGAGTAGCACACCAGCTGAGACAGATATTTGGACCGTTACACTTGGTCGCCCCGGTGGTCTAGTGGGTACCCTCGCAGCCTGCTAAGGGCCAGGTCATGGGTTCGAGTCCCGGCAGAGTGAGTTTTTTCTCACTAAATAAATCCTGGTCTAGGATGAAAGCCACGCGCTGCAAAGCTCGTTGTTAGTAAACCATACTCGACTTAGTAAGTCGCGAAGGAAGGGATCGCTGTACCCTTCTCGCGATAAAAATATCTCAGGCAGGAACCGCAGGAGGGGGTCCAACCCCCCCCTCCTATGTGNGACAGAGTCCAATGATGGAGAAAAAAAAAAAAGCTTGCCTCGCTGATAGATTACAATTGTATGAGGCCGCTACGGCAGAGATACGGCCGATTCTTCTACGCGGCTGCATCCCTGAGGACATACACGAACAGCTGTGCTTGCTGTAGGAAGCAGGAGAGCCTCAGAGCACCGTTCTTCTATGACTGAGCACGTGAGCTAGCCCACACCTCAAATATTGGTTGCGCAAACACTCATGGTCAATTGTTGCATTGACTCGAGCACAGCCGTACGGCCGTGTAAGACTGCAAAGCACACAGCAAGATGCTGTCTTATGATAACTACATAGTGACAAGAAGGACCCTAACCAGGACTTACCCTCTTCAGCGACGAGAAGGTGGCAGTACAGTCCTGAAACATACATTCGTACTGGTGCTGGTCCTCGTGGAGGTCAACGGCATCAGCACCCCCGCTCATGATCGCAAACACGTTCAGCTTGCAGAGTAGTGCTCGATTTGTGTTTCCCTCATCGAAAAACTCAGAGTCCGAACTTAACGGCCTGAGCACGGGGCCAAGGTATAAGCCACCGTTGCTGCATCTGTCAGCATCCGCCATGCCAAGGAGAGCTCAGAGAGGGCTTCCAACGGTCTAGTCCGTGCCGTTGCTGTTGTCGCGAAGCTCTGCACCTGCTGAGGTCGGGCGTCCGCCGTGCGGTAGTCGATCAATTCCGTTTCCCTTTTCCTTTCTCCTTCTATCCCTCCACTACAAGCCTTGTGGAATGTCCTACGCTCCCTTATTGTCGGGTGTCTCCCTCTCTGCATTAACCCCTTCTCCAGACTAAGCGTAGGTCCCAGCGCCCCAGCGTCTAACTAGCGTCCACCGCACACCGGACCTGCGGCGCAACAGCGGGTCCAGGGCGGGGCAACTTATATCGCTTCGGGGGTGAGGAAACCCGAACAACGAAACGGTGGAGGTGCCGCGTGCCGCGGTTGCTCATGTTGTGTTCTCCTGTCCAAACAAACTCATCGTCTCGTGCCCAATCGCCACCACGAAGGGGGGCGAGCTTTGGATACTGCCTAAAGGTTGACGTTATGCATTCATTTTGCGTTGTTATTGCCGTCGATATTATGTTTCCTTGCTGAAAAAAATGGCGACGAACAGCCCACGGCGGCGTACATCTCGGAGAAGGGACTCGCCTTCACCCGCTCCATGCTCTCCACCTTCCCCACCCAGGGGGCCTTCTCTCCGGAGGAAGGATAACGTGCAACATCATATGCGGCCACCGCAATCATACATGAAGCAGATCAAGCTTCATCCGTCGGGATGCCAGCAGTGGTCATCTCAGGTACACCCACACTTCGTTCATGTCCACAAGTGCAACATCCTTTTTTGGACACGAGAGGATGTTTCGCTGTCTTCCGGCTCCCGGGTCTGGCCCCTTCTCAAGAAGCAGAAAATGTTCCTGGCGCGTCGTGCGACCACCGAAGTCCGAAGAAAATTGTACTCTCCGGCATCCGTCGTGTTATTGTCGCTCTGCCTCAGGTCCTCCGTAGTTTCGTCTGTGTAGGACTGCTGTATTTAGTCCATTGCAAGAACTCTATTGGTCGAGAGAACTACGACCGTAGACTACGTAGTGGATGGTTCCAGACTTCGTGGTTGTGGGCATGTGTACATAGCATCTGGCAAGGGAGGAGCATGTTGAACGTTTACTGTGAGTTCGGTGATGCCTGCCGTTGCAGTACAGTCAAGTCCATTGACGACAATGCCGGATGGAGGATGCATTAAAATAGAGATGCCGCATCTTCCAAGAAGGAACAGCCGATCGACTGCTTAAAGGCGGAAACCGGAACGTATGACATGTGAACAAAGGGGTTGGCAAACCCTATCTATGTGTGCATTTGGGCGGCAATCACCGCAAGAGCCTGTAGATGCTTATTAATCTATAACACGCGTAGAGATATCGCTTTCGAGCCTGACAAAGATGCCTGATGCTCACATAGCATCAGCCCTCATGTTCATATTGCGAAAAGCAGGTCTGGAGCCAACCACCCTCAAGCTATCCTGGCCACGAATATCATGTTATATGACTAAGAAAGAGACTCGTTCCGGCATGCGACAGATGTTTCCGGTTCGTCGAACCCTTGCATAAGAATAAAGACCTTGCGCTCGTCACACTCCCGCGATCATACCGTATCCCCTAGAATATGGCAAGCGTCTCGCTCCTTTCTCTGTGTTGTTGAACCCAACAATGATGTAGACGTGGGCATGACGCGACTTGGGCTTTGCCGGCTGGTCCTGGCTCTCCTACTCGGGAATGTCGGAGAACTTTCAATCGTGCCGGGTACATCCCAGCCCAAACCTCCTTGGTCGGCCTCCTTCATGGGATCGATCGCATATCATCTTTTGCACACACGCGCTGATAACTGACGTGTTCTCACTGGTCGTAGAGCCGAAAGTATTCCTATTGATGCCTTATTTTTAACCCCCTTCCATGACCATCAGAAAGACCCCTCGAACCGTTTCCAACTGCACCACATGAAACGCTTGTCGGTGTTTTTTACCCAGAAACAAGAAAATTGCCTGTGACACTTCGTGCTGTCCTCTGCAGATAGTCACGGGAGGAGGGGTCTACATGGCGTACGCCTCTACCCTCACCACATACGTATACGACGTCCGAGACTTCTCTCTCGTTACAATTCTGGGCGGCAACGACTGCAACGTGCACTCCATACTGTGGCACCCGACCAACCCCCACCGGGTCAGGGTTTTGAGGCGAGTGTCTGAACTAACCGAGAATTTGGGCACGATTTACCTCCTTGTACTCAAGCTTCGACGCGAGCGCGGTGAGGAAAATGGCACACGCCTGATCCGGCTGGCGTGATGTCACCTCCTAGGTCGTACTTGTGTCGTTCGTTGACCACGCACAGTAACCGCTGTGCCAGCCCTTGTATTCTCCGTGTAGCGCCTTGGACTACCTGAGACGCTGGGAAATGCGTACACTTACCACTCCAACAGATTTTTCTGACTCCCACCCTTCTTGTTTTGTATCTGTTCAACCGACTCCTCTTCTTCATGTGACGTCGGGCAGCACCAACGGCCGCGGTTCGGAGTGGGACGTGCGGTCCGAACAGCAAGTGTACGACTTTGACGTCGGCGCCCCACCGGCGCGCTCGGCCTGGGACCCTGCGGATCCATCCAACTTTGCCGTTATTTCCAGAGGGGGCAACAATACATACTTGATGCGGAACGATGATCCCGGAAGGGGGGGGTTCCGTAAGGGCTACACGAGGTGCTTGGGTAGGAGGGTGAGGGGAGGGGGGGCGGGGGGAGGCGTGGGATAAATATTTTATCAACTACGTTTGCTGGTGTCGGAAGTCAAACAGCTTCGTCATGAACCGACCCGTCGAGGTTCGCCCGACACAGGGACGAAACGATCAATAGCCAAACACAGACCACAGCAGGAGCTGGACACCACACCCCCCACGCAGCTGAACAACCTTCGGCTTTGAGAAGCACGCCAACACCTTGTTCCGAACAGGTCCTCTAACAAGTCCCTAACAGCCACGTGCGCGGAGTGGAGTCGATACGAACACGGGGTCCTGGTGGCTGGGTGGACGGACGGGCGTGTGTCGTTTTCTTCGTCGCCTTCGGTGGGAAAGGGCGGCGGGAACGGAGGGAAAACCAAGCTGGTGTTCCCCAGCGAGGTTGGGGGCTCAGTCGTTGATCTCAGGCAAGACGACAAGTGTCGAAACGTGCCGAAAACTCTGTAAGCCTTCCGGTGGTGGAAGGTTGGTAGAGGTGACCCGTTGGTCGTGCCGTGCAAGGCCGACGAATTGCCATAGCTGAGGGACTGAAAAACTTCCTGTGCAAACGCGATGTGCACAGGGTCCCCAGTATATTATACACCCGAGCCGCATCTTCGAAAGCCTCGTTAGCCTTTTCTTTGCGTACAAGTATGCTTATCTTACCTTACGTGGAAGCGAGGCGGCAGTTGAGTCCGACCACCCCGGCACCACGCTTCCCCCCGTGTTGAGTTGAGTAGGCAAGACCGACAGATAAACGCATCAATGCGCTTGTCTCAGGCCCGGTCCTCCTTTTCGTCCAGATCAGTCAAGGCTACGTATAGAGGGACGACTAAGGGTACGCTTCCCCACCTCGTTCCGAAACCCTCCCCCCATCCCTACCTCTATCCTTTCGGACTACTTGCCTCTCCCTCCACTTCCACTAATGTTGTTGAATCTCGAATTTCTTCAAATAGCAATCCCCCTTCCCGCGTTGAACTGTCATGGTCCTTTCCCGATTGTTTGCCTCTCCTCCACCCCCGCATTCGTGTTCAAACTCGAACTTCTTTCAACCATACTTGCGTTGGTTGGACAGACATGATCCGCACAGAGGCCCTTACGTGCTTGTCGGGTACAGCTTCGGGACTGTTGTTCTCTGGGACGCCGCCGGACACCACTCCGTGGCCGCATTCGACCGGTGCGCGGTGGGCCTGGCCGGTATCAGGTGGATGGCGTGGGCGCCGGGGAATTTCTTGGTGCTGAGGTGAGAGAAGCCGGCGGGCAAGGAACGAGTAGTTCAATCGGTACTTTTGTAGCCATATCGAGATGGACGCACATGTGTTTGTAGAGGTCGCATGGTTTCGTATTGACGTCGGTTGTCGAGGCCAGGAATGGGAGTAACGTCTCAAGTTCCGGTGGCAGCTAGATCACGGAGAAACGAAGGATGCAACAACGTGCGCGTGGTGTGATACACACACAACGCCGTCGTACACGACGGACCACGTCGCACGGACTTAGTGGACCTGAAATCTTTCCGGAATAGACTCTGAAAGGGCTATCATCGCCCACAAACGACCGCAACCACAGCGTTTGTGTTCGTCTCCTGTCTGGCGTGCGCACGCGTCCACCCTCGCGCCCTCCCGACTGGCACGCTCGTGCGTCCGATCGTGCGCTTGCCACCCCCTTTGCCGGCAGCTCCAAGACGGCCGTGGGGAAAGTGTACAACATCTCTCAGAGCCACACGCCTATCGGATCCGTGAAACTCGGCGAGACAGGGAGCGGCGTGAGAGACATGGCCTGGCTGCCTGCGCAGGTGTTTATGTGTGTCTGTGTTCTTTTGGATTGGCACCGACCGCTCTAGCTGACTGCCCAACAAAAAGGCGCCAGTCTTATTGCGGGACAACAACCACGAACTTGCTTTCGTATCAAAAGGTTCTACCTGTGTGTGTTAACTAGCATAGACCGCGCTGCCGGCTGACCAATGTAGATATGCCAGTCTCAGCGAGGCTGACAGCGCGAAAAAAATGTCCTGATCTGTTGCCCCCGTGTGCATGTGTGGTGTTGTGCGCGTTTGTCGTGCCCTCGTCAGTTGCCAGGTCAATCATTTGGCCCATCTCGTAGCACTGCGGTCCTCCCTGAGTACACCCCGGTCACGACAACCATCCATTCTTCTTCACAACGTGCTCAAACGACCAAGCACTCAAATCGTTGTTTCACCAAAAATACCCCGCCGGCATCGTACCGTTTGACCTCGCATCACCCACACAAAACAGCCGGAAGCGAACCTGGGGGGCTCCGCAAGTGCCGGCCCCAGGGCGATCTGCGGCTTTCTAGACGGATCTCTGTCCGTCGCGGACACTGCTTTCGGGGGAAGACGGGCGTGGGGGAAGAGGCCCGGCGGCCGCAGCGGCGCCGCCGCGGGTCGGGGTAGCAGCAGCAGCAGTCGCAGCTGGGGGGGCGGCGGCGGTAGCGGGCCGATCCCGTGGGCTTCGAAGGCCGGGCACGTCGAGACGGTGTTCTCGTGCGAGCACCGGCCGGGAGACCCGGACACTCTGGCGACCGGTAGCTACGGGTCGAGCGTGAAGGTGTGGCACGTGCCCACCATGGACCTAAAGGTGAGCTTTTTTCACCTTCTTCACACTCGGTGTTGCGTGACGAACATGTACATGGCTTGATGCACCCGCCGCGCTGGAATGAGCGTAGAGTACGTAGTCTCCCGTGAGTTCGTCACCTGCGGTTGCGGGTGTCGCGGGAGAAACGCAGGAGAAAAACAAAGCGTAAATGTCCCCCTCTCACCCCCCAGGATGACTCCATGATAGTTTTTTTTTTTGCAACTTCCTGGAAGCATCAGAGCGTTTTCTGTTTGTTTTATTTAGTATCCGAGAGACTAAGACCAAAGCTCGTTGAGACCACGGGAAGTGGGGAACACACGCGACCATATTCACGGTTGGTCCCTCCGACACAGCACAGGAGTTGATCGGTCGAATCCCAAGGCATCAGACACAAAGAAGAAGAGCTGATAGTGCGACAGATGGTACACGGCGAAAAGCACGAGCGAGCCCACGAGCGAGAGCATGGCAACCAAACACAGGCGAAACACAAACAATCAAAGGCACATACCACACACATAGCACACACAGAGCATACACAGAACAGACAACGAAATAAAAAATACAAAACAAACAACACATTCTCCCTTCTTCCCCTCGCTCCTCGACAAGCTTTTGTTTAGACATGGGTTGTAGTGAAGGGGGGGGTCTTTCTGGCGAGCAGGGCTAGACTCACCCTCAAGGGATGACCGAAACCTTCTTGCTGCTGCGCATATCCGCCGCGAGGCATGCGCGTGGTG
>CACKRE030005164.1:453295-476287 GCA_902602495.3 Ectocarpus sp. CCAP 1310/34
CCCCCCCCCCCCCCACCCCATGTCCATCGTCCTTTTTTCTCTTACCTGGTGCTCCGGCACAAGCGTGTGCTCCGTGATGTCCAGCATGAGCTCCGCGTCCTTAAAGTCCTCTACCTGGACCTGCGCACGGGACAGGGAGGGGTTGCTGTTGCCGTTGTTGTTGTTGCTGCTACTGCTGCCGCGGATATCGTCACCCTTGACGTGGTTTAGCGTCAGTTTGTTCGTAAAATCACACAGTAAAAATACCATAGCGGTTGTGTTCACCAGAAGTCTCGCTGGACGTAGACTTCGCTACTAACGCATTCTAAAAGTAGGCGTGCACGTATGCGTGTGCGCTGTTTCATGCGAATAGGTTTAAACAGCGCACCTCTCGCTGGGCGCAGAGTTCTTGAATGGCGGACCTAGCGAACGGAGTAATGCCGCCCTTGATGACGATGATGGCCCTCTTGACCTCCTCTTCCAGCATCTTCTCCGAGTAGCTTCTGATGGGCTTCACACCGACCTTCTCGTCGTCGGGGAAGAAGACGAAGATCTGGTCCATCGGGTCGTCTACCTGCAGCACCGGCACCGGCATCGGCACCGGCATCGGCACCGCCACCACCAGATAGATGGACCACAGAAGCAAGGGCGATACCAACAGCAGAGAGTGCGTCGTAGCGAAGCAGTCAAACCACGATTCGATACAACTTCCGCATTCTTTCTTCATCCGGCGGCGGAGGAGACGCAGGTCCAGTCCTCAGGTGGCCACGGCAGTAGCAGACGATTTTTTTGTTTTTGTTTTCCACATGGATTAAAAGTGCATAAAATCTCAGTCAAACCGGTTGAGAAACTTGGGAGGCATTTGGTGACGCAAACGCCGTGTCCACATTCAACCATACGTGCGGAGTACCAGTAGGTTGGAAAGGGTTGTAGGTCTTCCGCTTCGCAAGACGAGTCAGCGAGCGTCCACGGCTTGAAGGGAAGGCAGAGTTCTGTCCCACAATACCACTGGCAGTATGGTATTTGCCAAGGACGTCCGTGGGGACAGAGTTGAAGCACCACATACATAGCCAGCTGAAATACTGGTTGCGTCAACGAGCTCGAAGCACAAAGACGAATGGACCCAACTACCAAGCGGCGGCGACCTCCGTGCTATCATAAGAGGCAGGCTAAGACAACGATCACCCTCATCACCCCCTCAACACAAAATATGTCCGTACCAAGACAACTTACAGCTGAGACGTGCTAGTGTCAGCCACATAGACTCGGCTGCAGTCGTAGATGATAGGGACGAAAATCACGAGGGAAAAGAACCCCAAAGCTATGGAAAACGTGTTCCGCGGCTGCCGGCACACAATCCTCCTCCCAACGACCCTCCCCTTACCTTTTCTACCAGCAGCGTCAAGTCGTGTCTGTTGGGCTCGGGCCCGTACTGCTGCAAGAATGCCTCCGACGTCATGGACACGTGCTCCTGCAGCACGTTGTAGCCTCGCTTCTCCAGCATCTTCATGCACGTCTGCCGAATCCGGTAGATCTTGTGCCCCTCATCTGATAGCCGCGGCCCCGAGCCCTCCATCTCTCAGCTGCTGCTGCTGCTGCTGTAGCGTCTGCTGCTGCTTTGCGCTCCCTCGCAAGAATGATTCCTCCTGGGCAGTTCGCTATTGGCGATTCCTACACCACAGATCCTTGCACCCCGAGCAAAGCCTCACGGCGGTGGCGTGCCTGTGGTAAAACCTCGGTGCTTGGCACAACAGGCACCTGCCTGCTGTGGGCAGAGGGCGGTGGGACCACACCCGCGGCCGGTTGTCTTATCCCTGGCGCCACTCCGAAGCACTCTGGCCCTTTGTTCCTGAAATAAAAGGCCTGGACCCGATTTTCAAGCACTCTCACACTTCAGACCGATGAGCCTGAAGGAAAAAGGAAGGCAGGATGCTGTTGAGTTGGGTGCTGTGTTAGCTCAGAAGGAGTGAACAACCGCTCACGCGCTCACGACGACAAAGACGGGGATCGAATGGAGAATGGAACGAAAAGAGTTCAGCGAGTTCCCAAGGCGTTATCATAAGTTCCGCCGCCCCTCTGCTCCGTGGGCTCTATCAGCAATGCTGAGAGCGCTCATCCTACTGCTTGCCGCTGAGCGTCTTCTCCTAGATATGGGTTGGTTCGGCCTCGGGCGACGTAAACCTGCTAAAGAAGGCGCTCCGTCTTCCCCCACCCTATCGACCGATGGAATCAACATTTCAAGTGAGTCCCGTCTGAATTTCTCCTTGATCGTCCTCTCCTTGTGGCCGCCGATACATAATGGCATGATGGCATGAGTCGTTCCGGCCCTAGTGTACTGACAGCATCTTTTCGTAGGTATGTATGCAATGTCTTTTGCATATGTGCAGGACACATTGGTGTGTGTGTCTCTCTCTAAAGCACCACGGATGCTTCACGAATGGTTGTTTTTCTATTCCTGCCGAATATGTAAATCTTAAGGTTTGAGCTTGGGTTCAGCAGTGTTTTTTTTTTCTCCCATCATGGACTCTGTCGTCTGCCCCACTGGCCCCTATCCTCCACTTCCACCAGCTAGACGACCCAACCGGGGTCACATTGGAGGGGGGGGTTGGACCCCCTCCTGCGGTTCCTGCTTGAGGTATTTTTATCGCGAGAAGGGTACAGCAATCCCTTCCCCCCCTGACACGCGGGGCTCTTCTGAACGCTATTCTTGCGGTACGTTTTGTTTCCATCTGTGACGCGATGTCTCCCATGCCTGCACATCTGCACCTTTTGCGCCGTTTGAACCGCTACACAGCAGGCGGTGGTGCCCAAGCCGCATCGGAGTCGACAGCACGTTCTAGCACGCCCATGCCGGAGCCGGTTGGAGGACCGAAGGTTAGTCCGAGGGAGGTGTACATAGTCTTATACATGCATGAGTCGTTCATGGGAGTAATCGAGAAAGAAGTCGGGGGCTCACGCGACTGCTGTCCGCGAATAAATCGAGCCCCATGAAGCACAACCTTGCCCCCGAGGTATCTAGTTCCCCTGCTTGGCGTATTACCGGCGCTGCTCAGCCGACCTGAGGTCTGACTTCGAGCAACATGCTCACCTCCTCCGAATGCCCGACGTTCATCAGACCACGTTGAATGCTCCAGCGGCGGCGATGAGGGCTGATGCCTGTGATATCGCTTCACCAGTAGAAAAGCAGCAGGAGCAACAGCAAGGGGAGGGGGTCGCGGATTCGAGTCCAGGGTACGCCCACAGGCTCAAGGCCGCCTTCCTAGACACCGTGGTAACGGCCCAGAGAGCGCCCGAGACGCTGGAGGAGGCCATGGCCGTGATCAAGGGAGAAAGAGCCGTCAAGCCGGACTACGTGAGAGCGGTCGGCACCGTGTCGGCGGTGCGTTCGAGCTGAGGCGAAGCCGCTGCTGTAGCTATCGAAGCCACACACGCTGTCCGGCCGTTGCTGCATGCATCGTCCATCATCCGACCGGATAATTTTTTTTTCCAGTAACTTGGCAGCGGGGAGTTTTGGCGGAGCAAGGAGACAATCGAGACTGCCATGCACTCCATGTCCCAGACGTTCCTTGACCTATAGCTCCGTTTGCCGAACTGGCCTATGCACCCAGCCAGGGTACTACTGTAGACGCGGCTGCCATGGCCGTTTCTTTCGTTGTGGGCTCGGCCTCCGTTCAACCTCCCCGGACTCTCGCAAGCATACAGCAGCAGCGCATGTCGGGGGCGACTTGTGCTACGTTTCCGATGTCTCAGATTTCCTGACGAAGTAGCCCCTTGAATCTTGAATGTGCTCCAGCTTCCGCATGCTTGTCATCGGGGAGAGCGTGAACCCCCACCCACAGCATAGCGCGCACAGCCTCGTTTTCCGGACTGTTGATAGAATCCATGTGTGCACCAACTCTTTGGGCAACCTTTGTACGGAAGCATCTGTCAACTCAGAAACCTAGAGCTCCGCTTACAGCCGCTAATCCTATTCCGGCTGGTGTTTTCGCCAGAGCAGCGTGCCTGCCTCAGCCCGCGCTGATTTTAGAACGCTTTGTCTGTGTCGTAGTATATCTATCAACACGTTCGGATTCGCACGACCCGTTTCGATTACATGTTTTTGTTCCTTGCGTACTTGCAGGCTTTCGCCGGAGGCTGCGCCCACGGCTGGTGGCACGGCGCGGCGCTTGCCGCCAAGTACCCTCCGCACCAACGGAGTATCGTCAGAGTGCGCGCGGGGGCTCGGAGGGGGCTAAGGCTCGCGACCTTCGCGCTGATATATGAGGGGTGAGCGCCCGCCCCGCGACGACCATATGCGACCGAACACTGATGAAAGCCTCCATCTAATGTGTGTAGCTTCCCACATCGAGAAACCTCCACGAAGGTGGGCGCACAGACACGTCCCGCTCACGATATTTCGGACTCTGGATGCATGCACCACTTTGCCCCACCTTGGCAGCGGCCGGTTGAAGGCACCGCTCCCTGAAGGTTTGCGCTCAGGGTTTTCTCGTTCACGACCATGGTGGTGCAACGGGTGCCGTCCTCGGCCATGGCAACCCTTGGCGAAAGCGGCCTTTCGGTAGAGACACACCGCGAAAGGGCACGGGTTGCACGTCCACGGAAAACTGGTGTTCCGTTAAAACGCGAGGAAACCCACGCCCCGTAGACTGACCTTTGAAAAGCTCGATTGCTCTACAGCTAAGGTGGAACGACAAGCGACCGATATGTACGTTGAAGGCAAGCTATCTCGACGAGATTAGTTCTAGCGCAGCCGTTTCTTGGGATTGATAAGCCTCTTGGTTTTGGAGTAATCGAGCTGTAGAAGTTTGGCTCCGGGGGGAGTGCGATCGCTCGCGCTTTCCCGGTACATATCCAGGTCCATAGTCTCCACCCTTTCTTGTCTTCATCGTAAACAGCAGCTATCGCTACATGACCAAATGAATCAACACACCAATCACCCTGGTTCTTTCAGCAGCAGCAGCAAGTAGTAGAGGTTTAAACTCTTCAATGTCCGCGATTTCCATTCGTTTGCGCTACTACACCATGCCCGCTCCCGTGGTTTTGGACGAGTTTCAGCTCATCTGCTGTTACGGAGGCCCTGCGACGGAAGAAGGACTTCGTCGGGGGCACGGTGGGAGGCGCGCTGGCAGGCATGGCATACGGTTTTTCATGTGAGTGATTGTGTGTGACTTGTTTGCTTTGTTCCTCTTTTTCTGTTGCACAGAATGTAGCTCCTCCCACGGGTGGACCTCGCTCTGTGATATATGCCCGATACGCGGTATACCGTAGGTGACAATAGGTTATGAAAACCCTCTGGACCGATTTTCAGTCTTTCCCGACGAACAGGATGAATATCTGCTAACGATGCGCTTGCGGTGAAGCTCCGATGAGGAGGCTCGGACGCTGCAATTGTTCGGCACCGCCACTCTTTCTGCGGTGGAGACATCGAGCTTTGATAGCCGGTCTAAGGAGGTGTACTTTGTCACGTCACTTTACCACGGTGCAACACGTACACCAGCACGGACTATCGATTCTCTATTGCATTGGTAGTCTCTTCACATTCGGCCATCTTGTCCTCTCTGACGGATATCTGTCCAGCCCTGGCAACGGGTGCATTCCGATGTTGGTAGTCGTTATGTACCGCACTTTTCCCAGGCACCGTTTGGCCCCGGCTGCCGCGTCAAACGCAAACCGAAAGGAGTAGACTAGCACCAAAATATGTTCTCCGTATTTGGAACGAACACAGTAGTAGTTTTGGGCCTAATCTTGAGCGCGTTTCTCCCGTTTTTTTTTCATGTTCATGCACATGGTGCTGCTGTTCTTGCTTGTTGTCCTGCAGACGGTATGGCCGCCGCGCGAAGCCATCTGTTCTACGGCTTCTGGCTCGGAGGCGTGTTCAGTCTGTTCAGGAATCACGTGGCGTCCTTGAGGGAGCAGGCCCGGCTGGCGGAGGAAGACAAGCGATTGGCACAGGTGGAGAGACGAAGAAGACCCGCCTCTGTTTTTTTTTGTTTTTTTGTCGCGTTCAGCAACAGACCGCACAAGCATGTCGCTTCACCGGGGTGTATTTGCGGTGGGGAAATTAATCATGCGACAGTTGTTGCTGTTGCTGTTGTTGTTGTTGTTGTTGTTGTTGTTGTTGTTGTTGTTGTTGTTGTTGTTGTTGTTGTTGTTGTTGTTGTTGTTGTTGACTTTGCTGAAAATTTCGGCGGGATTGTGTGGCTAGGGTTGCGACCAAACGGCACGTGCACCGAGCCAAGTGGGCTGTGGGTCGATTGGCCTGCGATTGCTTGCCTCATCGCATCATTTTGCAACATCCGTAAGGCTGAAGCACTGCCTGCCGTAGGCTCGCTCCGGTATCCACCCCTTTCATGATTTCGCTCCCCCACCCCTGAACTGTATGATGGTCTGTTGTTTGCCCACCCCCCTCGTCAGGAGGAAACATCGTTAGGATAGACAGACTAGGGAAGACATTTTTGAGCCACCTTTGGCAAAGTAGAAAGGAACGATTGGCCATCGGTGATCGGTCCTGTGGGAACAANNNNCCCCCCCCCCCCCTCGTCAGGAGGAGAGGGATGCGATCGGGGCGACGGCGCTGAGAAGGTCCATAGCAGAGATAGATGCCCAGCTCAGGACATGGCCCACTGCAGCCGCTGACAGCGAAGACGAAACGGACACGACGGAACTCGCTTCGTCACGAAGAACACCGTAATAGTGGCAGGCAGATCGGATCGGACACTGAGACAGGCCTGGATGGGGTTGCAGCCGAGGGTCTGGTGGAAAGGCTGCCTCTGTCCCATGCTGCGGTGCTGTTCGCTGAAGTACAGACCGGAGTGTGGCAGGGATGCCTCGGGCGTAGAGGTCGTTCGCTGCTCGCGATGAGATGAATACATGAGCAGCCGGGGCTGTACCAGAAGAAGCTCTGGCATGACATACGTCGAAGAGATGGGTTCGATCTTTGGATGTGGCTAGAGACACCGCGGATAGTTTATTTGGCCGTCGATTCTTCGCCAGAGCACACAACTTGGCTTTCATTGATCGTTTTCGGCATACCCAGTCCAACGATTTCATTCAACTGCAGGTACTCCTTTAAACTTTTCGGGCACGCTTTTAGCGCCGCGGTCGTTACACTGCTGTCATCTGTGTCAAAGCTAAATGACCGCAACCCTATGGAGGGAATAGGGAAGCGAAAGGGGGTTCTCGGTGCTTGTACACCTTACTGACATCATGTCGTGCCCACGGGCTGTTTGTGCACATAGGAAGCGTAGAGTCGACTCTTGTTGACTCAACTAACGTAAGCAATGAGCGAGAGACGGTGGTGATGGGCGAGGCAAGCAACAAAAGAACTATACTCGTTGCAGGTGCTCGTCACTCGGCAACTCGTTTGTCTGTGCATATACCCATTTCATTCACGTAGCCCCCGGAGGCTTGTAGACCAGCACTCTGCCGAGAGCAGCCGAGCACTAGCACCACCGCTGTGCGGGAGGAGTCCTCGGCCCCAGCTGTGCTTCTATACAGCAGTACAGACAAGCATCGAGGTAGAAGTTTGTAACGCGTGCACGGAGCGGAGAGAGGGTGCGAAGGGGGCCGTCGGTTGGGGAACATTCGGGTTTCCACAAGGTTCGGGAAGCATTATATATGGAATCTTCAACAGACATTCACCTATGCTGTAGAAACGAGTAGGGCGGCCGAGGCAGTTGTGGCGAACTACTAATGTTTTTTTTTGTCTCCCATCATTGGACTCTGTCGACTGCCCCTCTGGCCCTTATCCTCCACTTCTACCAGCTAGAAGACGACACAACCGGGGTCACATAGGAGGGGGGACCTGGACCCCTCCTGCGGTTCCTGCCTGAGTCATTTTTATCGCGAGAAGGGTATAGCAATCCCTTCCCTCGGGACTGATGAAGTCGATTAAGTTTATTAACAACGAGCTTTGCAGCGCGTCGCTTCCAACGGAGACTAGGGTATATTTAGCGAGAGGAAACCCCCTCTGTCGGGACTCGAACGCCTGACCTGGCCCTTAGCAGGCTGCGAGGCTACCCACTAGACCACCGGGGCGACCGGTGCTACGTACCCGGCTGATGATGTTGTTACGCCCTGTTTCCCTCCCTGCTCTAGTATGCTATACTCCTTTTATGTATTTCCTTTGTATTGCCTTCGGCCTCTGTGCTGTGGGAAGCGTCCTCCTCCTATATTGTCTTTGTTTTATTTTGATCGGTTTCCGAGGGCACTTTTCTCGACGGTCGGTGCGGTAGCTGTTCCTTTCTTTCTATCATTTTGTTTTCTTTTTCCGAGTGAGTGGTTTGTACCCTATTTTTGTTTGTTTCCCCGCGGCGTCGTATGTGCCGGGTTTTGAGGCCACGGGCTCCCCATTTTTGATGGACTTCTAGAGCTAATACACAGTTTCGGACTGGGGCTCCAATTTTTCCGGTTTAAAAGCAGATTTTGAGATAAATAAGAAAGCTTCCTGGAAGTTCTTGCAGGTGAAATATTTCACATTTAATTAAGCGGCTTCATGTGATTGGCTGTGGATCAACAGTCCTCTCACGAACTTCCCCTGTCCGCAGGTGTTCTTGTGCGCTGCGTGACAGCTGTGCACCTTGATGGCAAGGGGCTCTCACTGCTGCTGCTGTTGAGTGCGTGCATGCATGCGTGCGCGTGTTCGTGTCTGCGTCGCTCCCTCAATCTCAGCACACGAAATCGCACCACAGCAGTACGGAGACAGGAAGTGATTACTGTCCACTGACTCTGGCCGATAGCCTCTGAACGAAGTGCTATGTCGCGTTTCAAGCGTTCGCGAGAGAGACGGGGGGGTTGGGACCGGGAGGCACATACATCCGAGGCTAACGCTGCTCTTTCTAGTGGACACCAGAGGAAATACTCTTGCGCGCGGAAGGACGCGCCCGCCTTCACCAGAAGGCCACTACGTGCTCTTCCTCCTCCTTGCTCTTCTCCTTTGCTGGCGGTTTTGCCACTACCTCTCTCTACGTTCGTGTACTCTTCCTCCCCCTTGCCTCAATCTGACGGGCGTGTTGCTGACCTCAAGCCAGCCGCAAACAAATCCAACTTTCTGACCGTGCAGCCTCCCTGTTTATGTGTTGGTGGCGCGCCAACNCTTGCTCTTCTCCTTTGCTGGCGGTTTTGCCACTACCTCTCTCTACGTTCGTGTACTCTTCCTCCCCCTTGCCTCAATCTGACGGGCGTGTTGCTGACCTCAAGCCAGCCGCAAACAAATCCAACTTTCTGACCGTGCAGCCTCCCTGTTTATGTGTTGGTGGCGCGCCAACTCCAAGGCCTTTCGCTGGGCGCTGGCCTTCTCTTTGGCCGCGCTGACGTGTTCTCAGCAGACTGCTGCGTTGTTGTTGTTGTTGTTGTCTTCACATTAAAAACCGTTCCGATCTCTACCCAGTACCTTCGTATGTATGTCCGTACTGATCCTACACTCGACGCGGTCGATTCCCGTGGTCGCAGGCTAACTTACTACCCTAAAAAGGTACACACTCAAATACAATGGCCCCTAGGGGTCCGCAAGTCAATCGAAATCAACGACAGATAGTCTATATATTCTGGAGTCCTCCACTCCCTCTGCGCGCTATGCGAGGTAACAACTGAGACTACTGATCCTACACTCGACGCGGTCGATTCCCGTGGTCGCAGGCTAACTTACCCTAAAAAGGTACACACTCAAATACAATGGCCCCTATAGGGGTCCGCAAGTCAATCGAAATCAACGACAGATAGTCTATATATTCTGGAGTCCTCCACTCCCTCTGCGCGCTATGCGAGGTAACAACTGAGACTAGGAGTCACCATCACGGGCCGGAGAGAATGAGGTACACCTACTTGGTTCAATCTTGGTACTTCACAACGCAAGCCGAGACAAGGAAGGCCATCTGGCACAGAAAAAGAGAGAGAGAAAAAGAGAAGAAAATAAAGGGAAACAGTAATAAGGAAAGAGGAAATGAAATAAAGAGAGGACAAAAAGCCTTGCGGTGGTGGTGCATGTGATGATGATGTGTTACTTCGAAGAAAGTTGCTAAATCGAAAAATCGTGAAAAAATTACCACAAACCGAGCCTCCCTCCTGAAACTTTTTTCCTTGTTGTTGGTTCTGGCGAGACTGTCAGGAGCGATCGTCAGAACGACGGCTTAACTCAAAATATGTTTCCAAAATTTCTGAGTCCGAAACTGTCAAAATAATGTGAGAAACAACTTGTTTCTCGAAACAACAACAAACAAAAAATATTCCATCCCCAAATGACGGCACGGGACCCCCAAAACCGCGGAAAGCCTGTTGACGCTGTCGCCTACTTAGCTCTGCGCAACCACCGTGCAGTCTCTCCTCCTGCTCCCGCCCTGTCGCCTACAACTTGTCTTGCAACCTTGCAGCATGCCTCCGGCACGTACCCTGCAGCAATGGCCTCGAGGCCCCAGAAACAAGCTGCACAAGGCGGCGCACTTTGGCTCCGCGGACCGCACGCGGGCCCTCCTCTCGAGCGGGGCTTTCGACGTCAACCAGGGCACCAGGGAAACGAGAATCAAGCCAACAACCCAAAGGTCATCTTGCGGATAATACCCGCAGCGTCTACTACTGCGGAATCAGTAGCAAAGAGGCTCCCTCGGCACGAACACTATGAATGCATGACATTACAGCACCAAGCACTCACTCCCAGGGTCCAAATGATGCCACATCTTGTATAATAATAATAAACCCTAATACATCGTCAAAAAGGCGCCTCCAAGATTAAGATGACTCCCGAACATCACAGCACTAGACAACTGATCTACCCACCGAACAAGGGCGCCAACAGCGCGATGCGCCTTCTGATCCTTCGCCCCAAGACCGGCAGCATCGTCGCGAGCGGAGTTTCTGCCTTCTTCGCCGCCGTAGCTTTGCCCTCAGCGAGGGCGAGAGTATCATCGCTACAATCGCTCGGCCACAGCCAAGAGACAGCACGAACGGCGGCAACCTGCAGCAGCAGCAGGCGGCGGACGGCCTCCAGCTTGCGTAGCTTCTCCACGGTGGCGTCCCGCCCGTAAATCTTCCGCTCGCGCAGTATCCGCTCCGTGATGCTCAGCGGCGTGCCGTTGAACGCCACCTCGCCGAGCATGTTGGTAATCCTCGCGACGGCCGAGGTTGGCCGCCCCGGCGTCGATCAGCATTCGGATGATCCTGGGGGAGCAGGACCGCTCGGGGCTCACGCCGATGCCCGAGAGCACGGGTGTCCTGCCGCACGGGTCAAGCGTGTCGCTCACGTAGGACACCCGGGCGGTCTCGCGCCTCTTCTCCTGCAGCCCGATCAGAAACTTCACCGAGGCCTCGCGGCCGAACTCCGCCATGATGACCAGCGCCTGGCCCCCGGCGTCGGCGACTCCGGCGTCGGCGAGCATGGCCATAACCCCGACGTGCTGCTCCTTGGCGGCACCGCGGAGGGCCGGCACGCCGCCGGTAACCCCGGCGCAGCCCCTGATCCCGTTCTCCCTGAGAAGCTCGCGAACCACCCCGGCATGGCCGTACTGCACGGCCATGTATGTCCAGGGGCACGAAACTGTTCCCGGACGCGCTCGTGACGACGAACCGAGGATTCCCCTTCGCGCGAATCAGGATCCGGACGGCTTCCGTGTGGCCCTTGAACGCCGCGCTGTACATCGGCGTCGACCCGTCCGAAATGCGGCTGTTGGGGTTCGCGCCCGCCTCGATCAGGACTCTCGTGACCCCCGGGTGACCCTCGTAGGCGGCGACGTGGAAAGGGGTGCACCCGTCGGATGTCTGCCCCTTGATGTCCGCGCCGGCGTCGACGAGATTTTTCGCCACCTCCGCGTGACCCTTCTGGGCCGCGACGCTCAGGGTCGTGTCCCTGTCGCTGGCCACGATCGACGCGTTGGCCCCGTTGTCCAGCAGGATCTTGACGATGTGAGCACACTCTCTATCGACGCCAGCATGAGGGGCGTGAATCCTCCTTGAGGCCTGCCTTCATCGCGTTTTCATGCCGTCTGTCTGTCTCGTGCCACACCTCCAACAACAACCTTTCTTTCTTTGACGTTTTGCCATAAATTTCCAATGGCAACGAGCATTGTGGCGCTTGCTGCCATGATTCACGTGCTATATGCACTCGTCTCTATCGTGAACACGTTTTTGCGAGACAAATGGTGTTTGTTTCGATTGCGCAGAGTTTTGTATTTCCCGAGCTACAGCAATAGCTCTCGAGCCGAAGCTCGCCGCGACCAGCTATCGACCGGCCGTTCGCTGCCTTGCTCGGTTGTGTCGCCCGCCGTCTTGCCGCGAACGCCCACCTACCTGCGTGCCTGCTGCGCAGGTATTCATCAAGGCGGTAGCGGAAAGCGACTCGCGGGACGTCCGGAGCGACGAGAATTGTCTGTTATGCTTGGTCGGTTGGGGTGGAGCACATGAAGGGGGCCACTACTACAGCAGTCAGCACAACAAAGGTGCCGGCCGCGGGGATTTCTGGGCGGAGGTCAAGGCTGTTCCTTTGGTGGTGTGAGAAGTGGCCCCCGTGGTGTCCGTATCTAGCGCTGACAAGTTTACCAGGATGCAAACGGCGCAGTGCAAGGTTCTTCAGCTCGGTTTTAGGTTTGTGTGCTGTAGCGAGTGAATGACTGAGCGATGGCGTCTTACGGAATGACACTTTTGCGTTGATGTTGTTGGTCTCCTAAGGTGTACAGCAGCAGCGAAGCGTCGATGTCAAACAATTTTTGAGAAGAAGGGTTTCGTAAGGACGCGGACATGCAGCGTTTGCTGAGCATGTGGTATGAACGCTTCATTGCTGTATTTTTTTTTGCAGCAGCTTTCGCAGCTTTCGCAGTAGCTGTAGACAGCCGTGTTGATGAGGTATTGCAGGTGCTTCCCGTGGTGACGTGACTTCTTCACTATTTTCTCGTGCAAGGTTCGGAGTGACTTGCTTACAATCTCGTCTTTCCATACGAAAGGGGACCGATTGCTGTGGTTGTAAGGCAGATATGCTCTGTTGTGTGCTTTGTTGTTGGCTTTATTAGTCCTTCGGAGAAGAGATTGCGTTTTCCCGAACTTTCGTCATCCCGTCAGGGCACCTCTCTTCACCGAGGAGCTCCTGCCGGGCGTCGCACAAAGAGAGAACCCTAGACGGTGGATTGCTTGTTCTAGGTCGGTCAAGTGTCCCTTCCCTCACTGATGTACAATGTGTTATGTGTGGAAATCACGAACAAACGCCATCTACTGTACACAGGCGCCAAGTGCATGTGCATCGTGAAATGTGTGACCAAAGACCACTGGCCACGAACGATACACGTTGGTGGTGGACACGTCGCTTAGTTCGTGTTGTTACATACGTGCGTTAGAAACCGTTCCACTTCCTCCCGTGTCCCTTCGCAACTTGTTCCGCACTCCACGACCCAGCTACAACAGCAGCTGGTACGACTTCGTTCGATAGTCACAGGATACTCTTACCAAAATACGGGACCCGAAACAAACAAAACAACCAGCAAAGACATTTCTCGTCACGCACGAGATCAAAAAGAGAAGGAAAGTACCCACAGAAATGAGCACGTGTTGTGTTCAGATTGACTCTTACGTGTACATTGGTACAGAAATGGTGTGCGAAATGCACGCCGGGTCTTGAACAGTACAGCAGCAGCAGTGTACCCTCAAAGAAGCCTCTGTGACTATTTTCAGCATCGCAACACGGATCCGTGGTATCGGAAGGGGTTCGGTGCTCTTCAAAGCAAGGTGCGAAGTAAAATACTCTGGTTCTCTTTCCGCCCGATAACATTGATTTTGGGCACGGTGCCCTGGCTTGGCGCGGGTGAGAGCAAAAACACAACAACAACGAAAGGACAAAAAAACGGTGATGATATCTACCACCATGCGTGTGGAGAACGAGAGCCCCCCAACACTGCGGTGACATCAGTGTTGGAAGCTGCGCTCTAAACAAAGTTAAAATGCCAGGCAAAAAACTTGCTCCTCGCCAAGATTCAACAGACACATTATTCATCTTTACGTTACGGACAACGGACTACCGGAACCATACGCCGTGTAGCGAGCCCAGGGCAATCCGCCATAAATAATTTTACCCGGCCAAGGGTTCGTTCAGCGTTGGCCGTGGGGCTGGGCGACGACCGGCGGCATGGCCTTGAGCAGCAATCCCTCCACCGTCACCCCGGGGGAAAAGGAGAGAGCCACGACGTGCCGCAAGCCGCGGCCGTCGCCGTCACCGTTCTCTAGCAGTCGCTTGTGTTGCCCCAGCGCCCGCTCCAAAACAAATCTGGTCTCGTTTGTTGGCAAGGCAGGAAGAGAAGGAGGCGGATCGAAGAAGGGGCGACGTTTGGGGGGGGTGAGTCTTCAACACGAGAACCGTACAATGCGGCAGTGCCACGTGCAGCATAGACTTGCCAACAAAAACGGCCAAGAGTTCGTTCGAACTCGTTGTTTTCGGTACGATGGTCACAGCAGTGTCGCCTTGAGTTGCGACGGCTACCTTGCTGTTGGCAATCACTCGGAAATTCTAGCCCTCTCCCGGCCCCAACGCTGGGTGCATTAATAAACGTTGTGTCTGGACAAGGAGGAATCAGCACCGAAACAAATGAAGACAAGAAACATTGGTGCCATTTGCGTGGCTCTCACAGCGACCAACAAGCGAGACGCGAGCTAACGTAACGCCGAAAGGGGAGCCTGTCTCAGGCGCAGCAAGGACTACTTCGAGTTCGGATAACATGTGCCGCGAGGGAGTCGGACGAAACTCCTCTCTTGTTGGGATCCATCGAAACTGCACATAAAAACGTACGACAGAAGGACAAGCTTTGAGCACATGTCAGGTCTAGGCATGTCAGGTCGCTTTCAACCCACGGTAAATGGGCTTGAAGACGAAGAATCGGCTCGTGTTTCGAACGACGCAAGGTTCTACCGTTCGGCGAACTAACATATATTGCAACCCCGCAGATTCTAGTTTGCCGTGCGGGGGTGGGGGTGGGGTGGTAGTCGTCGTATTCTCACAGGACTGTGGCGGAAACCATGTTCCCGTAGTCTCGCAACACTTCCCAGCAACCCTCCGTCTCCTCCAGACTCAGGTGAAGACTCTTGCGCGTCTCCTGCAAAAGGAAAAATAAAACAGAGAGAGTTGCTGTTTTTGTTGTCGCCTTCACATTGAAAACCTTTCCGATATCTCTACCCAGTATATCTCCTTACTGATCTAACACTTGAGAGTCCACGAGGTCAATCAAAGCTTACAAACGTACACAAACGCAGAGAATGCATGTAGGTAGCACCTCGTGTGATCGGTAGGCGTCCGCGACGAAACGTCAGCCCCGATTCTTTGCTCGGAGAAAGGGGGGTTACACACCCATACGTTTAAACTCACATGTAACGTGCTCACATGCATACAACACCACCGCTACCACCACCAACTACAACAACATGCCAGAGGGGGCGACACGACCGACGAAGGAGAATAGGCGGTGGTGTGACCATTCGCAGTAGACCAATGTACCTACCTCAACGATACGGTGCCCCCCCGGATGAAGCGCCCAGAAATCGACGTCACCCTTGTCGACGCCATGTGCCCCCAACATCTGCGCCAAAAGCAACAACGAGCGGCAACAACGTTTCGGCCGGACATTAACACGCGGGTACTCAAGGGTGCTGACACGTTAAATTACGCCGTTCGCGGGACCCACCCACCCACCCCCCCGAAGCGTTGGCGGGGAGCAAACAATTTCGTCCAAGCACGAACCTCCTCAAGCCAAAAACAAAAAAAAAATCATCGTGGTGTGTACGACTTCAAACACCTGTTCTCGGGCACGAAACTGGCGCCAACACGAACAACACGAAGCTACTTTTCGTCACAAAGAGCGAAAGAAAGGCGTGCACGCGTATTCACGTAGGTAGATCGGTAGTCGGCCACGACGTCTTCCTTCGAGCCGGCCTTGCGCGCATACTCGTCTGTCCAGCAACAGCCGACCATAGCGGAGCAGTACACAAATCGACGGCCTAAAGGACCCACCTCACCTCTACGGACCGACTCGGCGGGTACGCCGCACACCACCGGCTCAAGAATGCCCACCACAAATGACAACACCGTAGATAGGTGACATGCAATATCACACCCCTTGGACCGATTTTCCAAAGCTCCACAGCACAAAGGAGTGGCGGTGCCGTCTCGTCGAGAGCTTCACGAAAAACGTTCCGTTTCATCGGTGCATCCTCTTCGTCGTCGAGTATTCGAGCCTTGAAAACCGGCCCCAAGGAGGGTTGGGTGTGGTGTCTAGTGTCACCTACACGATAGCAGCCTACACAACCAACACCTAGCATAGAGGTGGAACGGCACTGTTAAGCTATGTGAGCGTACTGCTGTAGCTGACTGACCAGAAAATAGTCTACAAACACACCGCTGTGGAATTGAAAATTCGGCCCCAAGGGCTGTGTGGTATCTATGTAGTGTCACCTACACGATGGCTGCCGGCACAACCGACACCTAGAACAGAGAGAACGGCGTGTTTTAGCTTGTGAGCGTACTGCTGTAGCTGACTGACCTAACATAGTCGTAACACAATAGTCTATATGTTACTGCTGTGGTACCCACCTCCTCAACGAAGTCTGCGACGTTGGTTTTGACGTAGTCCGGTAGTCGCTTCGACAGCGTGCACGACACGCCGTTGTCACCGAAGGTCATCTTGATCCCGTCCTCCGTACCGTCCACCTTGGCGGTACGGTAAGGATTCATGTGTAACGGAAAAAAAAAAATAGACAGGTTGAGGCGCCGTGGGTACAGCCTGCGATGCGATCGGACTGCTAGTTTTGGACGAGCTGGTTGCATATGTACGTACCATTCCTGTCCCCGACACAGAGTTGACTCCCTCCGTGTGCCTTGCCTGCGAACTCTCGCTAGGGCCCCACACGGGTTTCTCCTCCCGCCGAATTCCTCGCGTGGGATTCGGGGGGAGCGAAGGGGAACATCTTCGCCTTGTTTTTGTAATCGTAGACCCAAACCAAACCCCAGATAAACAGAACGATTGTGCGGCGTGCTCGCTTCTTGACTTCAAAAAAGATTTCTTCTCCGACTGTGTGTCGGCGCACCGCTTTTTGAAAGTCCGGCCTGAACAACTCTGGTCGTGTTCGTGGTTGTCTTGTTGTGCCGCTCGAATGGGGTGGTTCTTCCATCGTAAGGACGGAATCCTGCTGCCATGTTGCCTCTTTTGAGCGTGACGGAAACAACTCGAGCGTTACAGTACGCTTGATCTTCCCTTGTGAACAAAACTCTCCGTCCTTGGTCGTTTGTTTTGGCTCAATGGGGACCAGGATGGACGAACGGTGGTCCATCTCGTAATAGAGCAGGGTCAATGGCCAGACGAACATGAGACAAGAAACGTCCTAGCACGATCCCCGCCCTACCCCCCCCCTCGCCTGATATATAGTAGCCGGAACCTCCCGATGTTCCGTCTTGCCCCCGATGTAGCCCCAATTTTGTGACGGGTTGCTTCCAATCTGACTGTTGTGGTCATTGGCTGGCTGCCCTCGACGTACCACGGTTAACGCGTCTTTCCAGAAAACCAAGACCAATCACAACCAAGTACTACTCACCACACAATCATCAAACAATAAACACACACACGGTCACATACCTTCCAGCCTGGTCTACAGAATGAACACCTGGTATCTATTGTTTCAACAAATAAACACACACAACAATGGCTACATACTTCACAGTCACAGAGATAGCACCTGGTACATATTGTTCCACCTGTGGGCACCACATGTCAGTATATAAGGCTTGGGGCACCTTATCTCGTGCCGGGCAAACACCCTTTTAACAGTGGCGTCAGCGGCAAGATGTCATTCTTGCAATGCAAAAGACCCGGGATCGAATCCGGGCACGTGAAACGGGTTTTTTGTCCGCCGCCAGCCGGTCGGGTTCCGGTTACCGTACATACTACGGGGGGTGCGTTGTGGTACCCGCGTATTTGTCTACGATGCTGAGCTGTCCGCTCGTTCGTATCCGGGGAGGTATGTGGGCACCACATGTCAGTATATAAGGCTTGGGGCACCTTATCTCGTGTCGGGCAAACACCCTTTTTACACACCTATATATATATATACATATCTTTTCATTGCTCACCAGCCAGGATCGGTTGTCCAGGACCGCCAAGGACCCCGGCTCGGCGTTTCTCGCCGTCCGCCCGGCCACCACCGCCACCGCACACCCGTCCCCGAAGATAGCGTGCAGGATCGCGTCGTTCACCGTGTCCCCCTTCATTCGTTTTGCCGTTACAATTACGGCGGCCCCAAGTGTGAGAATGAAACGCAGCGTACAAAAACACAGCGGTGTGGCGTGGAGCGTTAAACGAAGCGGGACAAGTCTGGACGGCGTTATCTTCTTGCAGCAAGGGGGAAGAGGTGCTGCTGTAGATCGTGAAAGCTGCATCGGGGGAAGGTCGTGGTTTGCGGTTGTGGCTGAAAGCTGCCAAGTATCGTTTTCTTCTGCTACATGGCACCCGACACAGGGGGGGGCAGAAAGCGCTGCAATCGAGGATTTGTGCATCGAAAGTTCGACCAGTCGCGGCCGGCGTAAGATCGTTCAAAACTCTCCCCGTGGTCTTAAACAAAACTCATCATTTCCACGGCCCTCAACATGTGCGACGAGGTCTTCCAGGGGAAGCTTCCGCATGATTGCCATCGCTTGCGAAGAGCTGGCAATATTTGACGTCGTGGAGCACGTACGTGCTGACACGTTCGCGCATGCAACCACCACCCCCGCGCGCACGTAGGGCTTGCGTGTGCACTCCACAAATCTCACAAGGTCATGCTTGTTGTTGAATAAAAACCTTTCAGATGTTCTTGCGACTACATTGGTGCTAAATAGTTGGCATCACATCGCTGAGCATAACTCTGTGTACAAGCATGAATAGACCCGAAACAAGCCCCAATATCCAGTCGGTAATTCTGCCATGCACCGCAAAGCCTTCGACACCACCCCTTCGATGTGGTTATATCTGAAACGGGTGTACAGCCTGTCTTTCTGCGATTGTATGTACATGTTCTTGACAACACTCAAACACACGCACCTTGTGCATGTGCAAGGAAGGGAGTTCCACAGAGACAAGCAGTGCCAGCCGCCCAGGGTGCGTCACCGCGTACTGCGAGGCCAGGCGGAGGCCGTTGATCCCGGCGCCGCACCCCTGGAAGGACACCACCTCCCTCTCCACCGAGTGGTTCAGCCCGATGCTCTTGACGAGCTCTCCGTCAAGCCCCGGCCCGCACACCTTTTAAGGTCCCCAACAAGTAGGACGATAGCCAACAGATTGGTGGCGATAACTAAATGGCGGCGATTGGGTGCCGATTATTGAGGCGTTGGGGGTCACGAACACCGATTGGGAACATGGTGGGTAGCACGAAGACGCCTTGATCCGGCGCGGAAACAGAAAACTCTTCAGGGTGGGCTCGCCATCGTTGAAGGACGCGTGCTCTTCTCGGCGGCAAAAGGTGTACTAAGGTGTACGGTATCGTGCCACACACAACGCGAGGGAGACGGCCGCATGATCCACCCCGTTTCCCTTGTTATCCGATTAGACAAGAGCCTTTCTCGGTCAAAGCGACAAGCAAGTGTGCGGATGCAAGCAAGTGCGGATGGAAGGAAGCAAGTGTGGTTGGAACCGTCGCCTCGGCACCGTCACGCACCCCCGTGGACGTGACGACCACAATCCTCCCGACATCCGCGGGTCCCACGCCGACTTCTCTCAGAGCCCTCTTGGCGACCCTCGTGGCCAGAGGCAACGCGCACTCGGCGAACCGCTGGAATCGTCGGTCGGTGTTAACCCTCAAGCTGATTTGGTGACGAAAAAAATAAAAAAACAAGGAAAACGCCAGCACCACAGAATATCAAACAAAGAAGGACCGGATTGCACGAAGGGGGTGGGTGTGGAGGGGCGGGGGTACTCGCATTATGCGGCGAGACATAAAAAGAAACCGCCAACGGACGTCAAGGGAAGGACCGACGAGAGGATGGAGGGGGATTCTCCCTAACATGTGTGCATTGCTACTGCTGTCTCCAGGGCATAGTCTAACCCCTTGGACCCTTGCATCTCTCGCAAAACGGCGGGACATCCCTCTGGAACGGGGACGACGCAGCACAGCAGTGGCGCCTCGGGTTTCCGCGAATCATGATGGCGTGATGCTTGCACCAACGCGCCGCAATCGCCGGAGAACGGCCGCGAACAAGGGAGGGGAGGGGGAAGGTTCCCAGCAACCGGAGAATATGAGCAGACGGGTACATTATGTAGTAGCCCTCTCGCTCTCTCTCGTTCTCTCGTTTTCGGCAGAAACACGTACACCAGTTTGCACCGCGAGGACCATGGCCGTAGAGTGAACTGAACCGACGAGCTTCGCAACTGAAAGAATCGAAGCGAGCTCGTAAGCTGCCCCCTCCCACACACCACTTTCTTCAACCTAGTGCAAGAGTTGACCTCCGACAACGTAGAGCAGCCCTTCATTCCCTTCACCTGCCATCCTCGGGGTAAAACATCTCCGCCCCCGCCGCTGCCCCCCCTCCCCCCCCCTCTTCCGCCAAAATGCTTTCCGCGAGCATCGCTTGGATGGCGGCGTCATCCTCCCGCAGCTCCTCGCCCAGCCCTGAGCCCCCCCCGCCCGCTCCCGCTGCCGCTAGGTCGGGTACGCAGAAATACCGATTGTTGATCCGGGAGTTGTTGTAGACCCGGTCGAGGACGCGAGCGATGGGGCTCGACGGATCGGTCGCGCCCGCCGCGTGCCGAAATGCCTGCTCCTTGGAAACCCGGTACTCGGGGTTTCCCGTCGAAATGCTTGTTGTTGGGATCGGAGCAGCAAAAAAAAAAGGGAAAACCGCCAGCAAATGGGAGGTGAGGGTTAATGGATGCTGCAACAAACCAACAAGTACAGGTGAAGAAGCAATGTGCAAAGCTCGAAGGCAACAAAGTCCGAAACCAATCCCACGGGAGTGGGTCAGGAGCGCGGGGCGGGCGAAATGAGAGGCGTGCCAACAAAACAAATAATGCTGGTGCTGCACGCCGTTTGGGTGGTCTGCTCCCTCCCCTCTGCCTCCACCAATGATGACGGGACAGAGAGCACAGATGTTCCACACGTATCGAGGCCCTCGAAATGGGACCTTGTCGGCCCTGTTACTTGTCCACAGCAGTCAGAGGCGTGGAGAAGAGGGTTGTGCTAACATCTCGCCCGCCCCGGCTTTGTATACATACTAACTTTGTCACTTGGAGCGTATGTCAGGCATCAGGTCCCACCGAGCGAACCACAACACTAGCGGCAGCAATAACGGCCGTACGCATCCACAGGTGAAGGTTTGAATCTTCTGTTAGATAACAATGGGTTGTTACTGTGAGACGGAGAGAGAGCTTCGGGTCCGAACGAAACCAATACAACCTTTGGCTTGCATGCCGTGGATGTCGATAAGACACCGACTACATATGTATTGACTACTAGGAAGCCCAAGACCACCGGCTCGCTACCGTTGGACGATCCAAGATACCCAGAGGGCGGGTGGCCAATTCGCGTGATGAGGTGAGATATGCACATAAACATGTTGAGTGGAGATACACATGTTCGTAAAAGCCTTCTGTTGAACATGCTTGCGTATCATTTGTACTGAGGACAGCAGACGAGACCAAGACTCAAGACACAAGGTGGCGGAAGAGAGAATGAACACGCTGCGTTCATCCTCACAGCCCCGAGCACCATGGATCAACCCTAAACCCAACCCAGGGTAACGTGTCAGTTCCTATCAGCGACACCACAAAATACAGTCCCGTAGCTAGTCCCGTTGGTACATCCTACTCCGTCCATGCACACACGAACAAGACACAGCAGTGCTGTACGCTTGCTTGTACATGTCTCCGCCGACCGCATGTAGACTAAAGTTACAGCAGCAAGTGACACATGATACCGCGCCCCCTGGACCGACTTTCAAAGATCGATTACTCCTATCATACAAACTTAGAGTAGAAGGTGGCAGCCGAATAGTGTTGTTGTTGTTTCTCACGTTGGCTCTCTAGTCCACAAAAAATGGGGAGCCCGTGGTCTCAAAACCCGGCACATACGACGCCGCGGGGAAACAAAACACAAGAAAAGGGTACAAACCACACGGAAAAAGAAAAAACAATGATAAAAAGGAAATGACAGGATATATATATATATATATATGTATATATTTATATATGGCGGAATGGAACCGTCTCGTCGAGATCTTTCCCACAACGTATCGTTTGGCTGATGGATTCTCTTCTTCGTGGAGTAGTCGAGCTTTGAAAATCGGTCAAGGGGGTGTGCTATCTTGTGTCATATCGACCACGGACAGATAATGATCATGTCGAAAATTGAAAATATAATTTTGACCTCCGGTGTTTCCTCCCGTTGTTGTCGCTATTAGCACAGCACAACACTCTGTGGCGTGGCGGCGGCTACAGCTACCGAACAGAGGACATGCTGCCAAGTGAATTATCCCGCAAGTAGGCGATGAACAGCGGCAGTCAACCAAACGCGCCTGTACAAGCTATTAATAGCTGGTTCTGTGTGTTATAGGCTGGTCTGCTGTGCTCTCTCGATCTCTCACCCAAGTATCACAGCGAACAAGGCCTCCCCGTCGTTTTTCGTGCGCCGTCTCCTTGCTGCTACAAGCCAACAGCCGCACAAGCCGGCAAGCAACGAGAACAGCACGTGGAAACGGCCGAGTTCCTGCCACGACAACCATGTCGGTAGTAGTACCATTTCCACTCGCTGTGTCTCTGTCTCTGTTCCCCGCGTGCTGACTTTCCCGGTGCGGTGCTGGCTGAAGGGCTCGTCGTCATAGTGTCGAAGAAGGGACTTCGCAGAATCGATAACGGGCGATACAGTATGGATAGGTGCGTGAACAGAGATCAGCAACCACAACCACATTCCAATGATTACCGTCCACATCACATCATTAACGTGATTTTAACTCGCACGCGCAAAACCAAGGAGAGAGAGAGAGAGAGAGAGAGAGAGAGAGAGAGAGAGAGAGAGAGAGAGAGAGAGAGAGAGAGA
>CACKRE030005164.1:513249-523321 GCA_902602495.3 Ectocarpus sp. CCAP 1310/34
AAAGGGTAGGTAGGTACGTAGGACTCCCCACAACATCGAATTTATGGGGGGGGGAGGGGGGTGGCCCATTGAAATCGGACATTGGCCGTGGCCGATTTGGAATCGGCCGTAGCCGACTAGGAATCGGCCGTAGCCGACTGACATTCGGCTATCCCCTGGCCAAAATCGGCTGCTTTGTTTGCCAAATCGGCCACTTTGTTTGCAAAATCGGCCGTTTTTTTTTGCGGCCGTTTTCCGGCCGAAATTTTCAGAAATCGGCTGTTTCGGCCGCGGCCGATGGAGGACAGGCCTACCTATTTTTGTTTTGTTTCCCCGCGGCGCTGTATGTGCCGGGTATTGAGACCACGGGCTCCCCATTTTTTGTGGACTATAGAGCTAATGTGAGAACAGCAACAACAACAACAACAACAACAACAACAACAACAACAACAACAACAACAACAACAACAACAACATATAGTAAATACTTGCGGGCGTAACGCCTCCTGGAGTCCAAATGCGTCGATAACGACAACAACACTGAACCACATCACAACGGTTCCTCCGTCGAATCGTTTCTTTCTTTTAGGACCCATTGGACATCGACACAAAACAGAGCACATGCGTTCGGAAGGCCAGAACAGGGTGCGAACTCTCGGCTGACGAGATTATGCAGGCACTCTACAAGCTTCAGCCTTGCGGCGGCGGTGACAGCAGCAGCAGCGGCAGCGGCGGTTCCACCACGTCGACTTCTTAGGGATGGCAAAGGCCAGACACAAACGGTCAGGGACATGAGCGTCACCGCCTTCCCAGAGCTACAGTATATGCATAGCTGTCACTGCCCCAACCGCGCCGTTCGCGGTGTCTATTTTCTCTATCTCGCGCTGTGTTGGCGTGGGGGNGGGGGGGGGGAAGCCGCAGGATAAGGGTTGTGCCGCATTTAAAATCGGGTCGGCGATGTCTACAATAATAGTACTTTATGAATTTTTCTCCTAATAGTTTTCGGCCGCCTGAAGTGAACGGCAATGGTCGTTCGTTGTACACAGCAGAAGTAGCTCTGCATCATGAAGTCCCTGACAGATTTCTTTTAGAGGTTGCACTTCAATCAATGTGTGGGGATGTGTGCATGGTTGCTGCTCGGTGTTTGCCGTCGATCGAAGAAGAAGAGCCAGTCAATTGCCTTGTGTTAAATAGCCGCAATGCTGTTTGTCGCAACAGAAACCGAACCTCCCTCCAAAGAAAGGTCGTCAATGAGGGTCTCCAGATTTGGTTTCGTTGCATTTGTTTGTCGTCGCGGTTTCGACACACCTCCCTTGCTTTTGATGTACGTTTTGATCTTGTGTCCGTCGACGATAGTATTCACGCAGTAAATAAATGTAGATGGTGTTCTCCCAAGTCTCAGCCGTTTGCCACCAGCTCTCTGGTTTTGGATTGCTTAGTCTAGACGTTGGACACAGCTTTACAGCCAGAGCGGACGTCAAAAGTACACCAATCAATCGATCCTTGCACTCCGTCGTCCAACAGCAAAGAAATCCACCACGTGAAATCCACGTAGAAGTAGATAGCTCACCCGGCAGACTTTGCTCCGTCGCCACGCGTCGTTTGGTGAGTGAATTGAGTGAAGCAACGCCGCCGCCCGGTCCTTGCAGGAAGTTCGTTGGGTCTGCATCGTCTCGATGCTCCTTTTGATTCAACGCTATATAGACGGCTGCAGCAGAGCGCGCAGTCGGTCGTGTATTCATCGTGCACCCTCTCCTCCCCTTTCTTGTAGTTGGTGCTTGCTTTTGATGCGGAGGACCACCACCCGCTATGTATGGTGTCGACTCCACAAACAAAAAGATGAGGCACACTTGGGCACACGGTAGTTGCACATCGTATTTTTTAAAGGCGACGACGTCCATCACTGCTGTCTGTCGTTTTCATCCCTATGACTGTTAGACTAGGACATTCCCAGCGCCGCGCTCACAGGAGACCACGGCAAGTAAGTGTGGGCAAAGAGCGCTGACTGGAGTGGCTTCCCGTAGCAACGGCAGCGCCTGTCCCGCAATCCGACCTACCTGCGGATAGATGGAGAAGTAGGACTTGATTGATTGATTGAACTAAACTACGTTCCGGAAAGGGACACCGACCGACCGCCTTCCTATATTTCGACTCGAGCAAGCTTAGAACGTGTAGTGTGTGTGCATTGTTTGTCCCGTCTACTCTCTAGCGCCAGTGTTACTCAACACATGTTGATGCGCATGTTTGACTCACCAGCCGGGGTCACACACAACAGCAAGGAAGGTCATATAGATAGATAGGCGGGAGTTTTTTTTTGTGTGCTCTCTGCCTTTCCTCGTGCGGTAGAGTACTATTGCTCGATTAGCCTCATGAGTTTTCTTCAGGGGGAGGGTCAAGCCGTTCCATTCCCTCTTCCACCATGAACTCGGGAGTGTGTACTTCTCACGAAACTATTCGTTTTCCACAGCAAGTCGGAGACAAGGAAAACCCTCCTGAGAAGGCACCGAAACAACATCCTGCTACTACTGTAGTAGAAGTACAGGTTTGAGAGGTTAACCGGACGTCGACGTTTGATCAGTTGGAACACGGGTGGAGAGCCGACACCTCACGTCGCGCCCTCTAGGTCTGTACCTCTCTGTGGCATTTAGGACACACAGGAATTTTTTTTTGCCATACATTCGTGCATTTTTATCTTTCGGGCTCAATACCGACATCGTTGTCACCGATCAGGCAATTCGCACACTCAGACTGAAGTACTTTCCATGGTCGGCCGGTTAGCGCGGGAAAGCAAACAATAAAAAAATGAATCACGCGCATACACACAGCCTCCCGCTCGACACCCCCTCACGGGGTCTCAGATAATGGCCTGTTGAATTTAAAGCCGCGCTGAGACTGACGTATTTTCATTGGTCAGCCGGTCAGCGCGGTCGATACAAATAATAGAAAAACACGTTGTTTCTGTCGTCCAAACTCCGGCCCGCTCCTTGTCGGTAGAACCCCTTCGAGTAGAGAGCATGTTTGCGTTTCTTTATCGCGCAATAAACTGACGCCATTCTCATTGGTGAGCCGGTTGTAGCGCAGATGATGCTAAACTAACACACCCAGACACAAAACACATACACTGTGACAACACCGGAGCTATTTCGCTGACTATTAGCGGGCCTTCGAAATACTCGTTTCTCTGCTTATTATCTCTCGTCGCACCTTCTCTGCTTCCTTCTCTCTGTCATGCGAAGATCATCAGACGCGATTGGGCAAAGAGCACAAACAACAAAACCCGCGCAGCTATTACCCAGGCTAAACACCTACTTCCACGTCGCCACCGAAGGAAAAACGGTGACCGACCCTCTTGCGACTGCCCTCAACGCGTGCATCTCTCGCTCGCGGACGGATGCCTAGAGACAGCAGCCCCCCGTATCGTTTCCAACCCTGTCTGCAGAAGCATACATCCGGGTTGTACACGGAACACAACGTTTTTGAACCCTCCCCGCCCCCCACCCCATGAAACATGCCTACCCGCATATGCTTGAAAAAACAAGCAAGGACATGTCGTGACACACACACACGCGGGCGCTGTGTTCGGACACACTTTACCATATGTGTGCCGGAACGGAAAGTTGGGGTATTCATTTGGGTGGGCGATCCAACCGGCGCTCGCTGCTCCGTCCCCCCTGCCCGCCACTCCCGCGACCCGAATCACGGAGAAGGTGAAGGCCTCCAGGGGCGAACGGCCCACCGTCCCACTGCAAAAACACACGCACAAAGACATTGAAGTACATCACTCTGAACAGTAAAGGTAACCTCCAAAGCGCGCCCCTCCTGAACTCTACCGCACACAAAACAAACGTTACACGAAAACACACGACTAAATACATAAATGCAACCGGAAGGGAAAGAAAGAAAGCTGGAGCACTCTTCTACCGTCCAAACCCTCCCCTACACAACAAAGGTGGCCAGCATGGCTGTGTAAATATACCTACTGCATGCCTTTCTATCGCAGCAACATACCGGGGGTGTACGCGACGTACCGGTGCACTTGGCTGCTGTATTTGAAGAGCGTGTCAACAGTAGCCTACTAGAGTCGAAGTAGATCATGTCTTCTTCCACAAACGGAAGACTTGCTTGCGTCAATGCCAATATCATTTTTTCGCATGCGCTCAGCAGTAGCCGAAATTCGCAAAGTCGTGCAGCAGTTATCTAGCTGTTGAAGCTTTCGCTGCACCTGGTGCATACTGCACAACCCGGATTTTCCACCACCCCACCCCCCCAACGCGCCAGCATATCATGGCCAGCCATGTCCTCGTGAGCTGTTGGTGTTGAGACGTCGGCTTGATGAACGCCTCAAACACACTCGCTTTCTTGTCTCATCGAAACAGAGGTCGCCTCAAGAGGTCTGCCCGGTCGAAGCTGTGCCGCCTGCAGACCTCGAGCCGTTCCTCCTCGCATGCGTCCCGGTCGCCATTGCCGCTGGCGCCGCCGCCACCGCCGCCGCCGCCTCGCCATGAGTCGTTTCCTCCCACCATCGTCCCCGCCGCAGACGGTAGCGACCGCGACCTTTGAGCCCAAGCCGACAGCATGCGCGCGACGTCGACGTGCCCCCGCCTCTCTGCCACGTGGCGCGGGTTGCAGCCCATGTCCGTCCTGGCGTGGACGCTCGCTCCGCAGTCGATCAGCAGCTTGATGGCCTCCGCGTGCCCTCCGGCGGCGGCCGCGTGGAGGGGCGTGAGCCCGCCCTTCGAGGGCTTGCAGCAGTCCGCGCCCCACTCCAGCAGCAGGCGGACGGAGTTGGTCGCCCCGAAGGCCGAGGAGGAGAGGAGCGGGGTACGCTGCTCCCGGTCCACGGCGTCCAGCTTGGCGTCGCTCTCGAGGAGAAGGAGCGCGAAGTCCACGCGGCCGGTCATGGCCGCCCAGTGGAGGGGGGTCCTGCCCGAGCCGTCCCGAACGTTGGGGTCGACGGAGGCGGCGGCCGCGGGGGACAGGAGCACGCGACCGAGCTTGAGGATGTTCTGGGAGGCCGCTACGTGCAGGGGGTGGTGACGCATGGTACCTTCTTCGTCGAGGAGGCAATCATCGTCATCGTCGCCGTAGTCGTCACCACCGTCGTCCCTGCTGACGCGGTTGCTATTGTTATTGATGTTGCTGTTACCGTTGCAGCCGTCACCCGCTTCGAGGAAGGAGACCAGCTTTAGGTGCCGCGCAAGCGGGGTCCGCCACGCCCTGGCCGGGATGCCGGACGACGTCGTCGTCGAGATGGCCGATGTTGCTTTCACCCAGTCCTGCCGTTGAAGGAGGGAGGGAGACGGACAAGGCGAGGAAAAAAAAATCACAAGGGAAGGCATGGAAAGGAAGGGTTTGTGGCGCGTCGTCCTGTCGGGCCTGCCGGCACACAAGGGAGCTAAATAATCATCGCATTTTGCCGTTTTTGTTTTCTGTTAAGAGCATGCAGAAACAAGTGCTACATGAATGGGATTTGGAGGTAGACATGTAATCGTGGTCGACCATGGTTATTTTGGCGCCATCGGATGATATTAAAAAGACGTGACGTCATGCTGGATAAGGGTTTATCCCGAGGCATGTGCCCTTCTGTTCAGCGTGCGTGCAGACGATCGCTGATCGTGTGTGCGTGGGATCTTGTCAGTTGGCTTGGAAAGCGTTAATCAAGAGAAAGAGAATGACGGAAAGCAACAACAACCTGCATCTGTGGTCGGACGATACAGCTCCACACAGCACAAAGGCGATTGATTCTGAAGGAAGGGGTCAAATCTCATTACATTAGCCACCACAAACAAACAGGATGAGAAGCGCCGAGACGTTTCCACAGCAGAGTAGGTTGTAGCAATGTATCGTGTGGAAAGATACTGTTGATCCGCGCTCCGTCCTAGGCCCATCACCGCCCGAGCTACAACAACACAATCCATGTGTTTTCTTTCTGACCATGACCCAACGAATCCATCTCTCTCTACAGAAATGAGTCTCAACATAGATGAACAGCAGTGGGTCCATATTTGTAGCGTCAGCGAAGGCTACCTGTATTTCCACGATTTCCCGAGCAGCACACAGCGATATCAGGTTGTCGCAAACCATGAACAATCCCAAGATATTTGTCGAGAATCGACAAATACTAGGCTCTGCGATACTCGGAATTTTCGGCTTGTCGAGTTCATCCAAAATAGAGTGGACGTTAGGTTTGCATGGTAGAGGCGAGCAAGCTGCTCAAATACGCACGGGGGATCGCAGTGTCGCCTCTTCAAAAACACAGGAAACGCCTGGGTATCTCAGCTTTCCAAAGTCTACTCCAGTACGAAACTTCCATAGCAGATTAACCCTCCGCTCGCCACCCCGCGTGTACAACGTTAGAGTCTGAGATTGTAGCCCTTGCGATACACTGCAGACTAGCGGTCCGATATTTTCCAAACGATCCTCCTATGCATATCATCAGGATCGGTGAGCTGTAAGCAGGATTCTGGGAGATGCTGTGCGGTCCGATTTTGAACGCTTCAAGCACACTTTAACGGCGAATCAGCGCCTATGTGAGTGCGTGGGGCCGCCAACTTCAGCGCAGCTCTTCCCTCACGTATCGTACTCGTCGCCATAGTCGATTTGAATGCCTGGGGTCATGTATATGTAGGTCTGGCCACAAGCAGAGGTGCTTGAAGCTTTTCAAAGTCGGACCGCTCAGCAGCTTCTTGAATCCTGCCTGTAGCTCGCCGATCTCGATAGAAGCATCGGTTGGAAAATCGCGGACCGCTAAACTGCAGTGGATCGCAAGGGCTCTGTACAATCTCAGTGTGTCAACATCGTACACGAGGGGGGGTGAGCGGACGGATAATTTAATATTGTCGTACTGGAGTTAGATTGTCGGAAACTGAAGAGTTTTTTCCTGGGGTTTTGAAGAGGAGACACTGCGATCCCTCGTGCGCCCTTCACTGTCCGCACACGCTCTTTCCAAGTAATGGTCATCTAACTCGCTCGAAAGAGGCTGGCCGTGGGTCAGGCTTTTGCTATGCGTACACTTGCATACACAAGCAGATCGTTTTCTTTTTCTCCTATTCGATGGTGAGTACTAACTACGACATCTACTTGTTTAGTTATTTAGTGATAAGAGGATGTTGAAGCCTCTGTGATATCCCACTCTCCGGGATTGTGCAACATTTACTTGCTAATAGTGTGCGTGTTCTTTAGATCTTCTGATGGCTCTCGCATTTTTGTGACCACGGACCGAGTCTTTGCCAGATTTGGGGATTAGCAACTTACACGAGTTTAATTTGAAGGAAACAACAACAACCCCCCCTTTTTTTTCGGTGAGGAGACTTTCTGCGCAACTCCACCCCGCCCTGGTATTTATTTACAGTCGAAAGGTTGTAAAATGATCGTCGGCAACGTCGGAAACATGCTCTTCCCTCGGGGTCTATTCGGCGCCCGGGCAGATATGATTTGTGATGTGTTCTTGGAGTCTTCAATGCTGTGCAGCAAGGCTGAGTCAGTCCTCCACTCTGGAGGTAGTCGCCCGCGCGAAGCTTGTAGCTCGCCTTCAAAGGGGGCTAACTTGGGGGTGTTACGAACGGCATCCAGAGAACTATTGCAGCTTCGATTGCATTCAGCACTGCCAGCAAATCGAGGACCTAATGCCCGCTACTCTGTTGTGTGACGGCGGGGTATTTCCATACTCGCTTGTTGTGTAACGGCGGGGTATTTCCAGACTCGCTTTGACTTCAGGACCAATATGTATATATGTACATGATAAGCGATTGGATTCCTCGAGAAAGCCGCGTCAAGAAAAAAATCTGCCACATAATGTAGATTAGTCTACAGGAGGACAGGAGGTACTCTAGTGTCAGCAGCCGCTGCATCTTCACTGCTTCTGCTTCGCCCCAGCCATTCCCGCCTGTAGCAGTCTCGGATGGGTGTAGATCACGAAATATCACTTACCCAAAGAACGGCTGCTGTAAAATTGTAGACTGGAGAGACCTATGTCCGATGCAGTCATACACAAAACCAAGCATCAGCAGCAAGCAGCTGCGTTTCGTAGAGCAAACAGATGAAATAGCTTTCACCGGCGACGGCGAGGCAAGGTACAGGAGAGAGGCAAATGGAAACGCGCGCAAGCGCACGCACCTTCCGTCAAGAGAAGCGAGGCGGCTCCTATCCTGACAAGAGGTCGAGAGGTCATCGACCTATACAGCAGTCGTCGAGTCTGTCGACCGCATCGCCGGAAAGACCAAGACATGGTTGCCATGCTCTTACCTGCGAACGCATCACGTCCTCGACGTCCATATCGTTGCTTCTTGTGTTCCTCTGCTTCTGCGAGCACATGCTGCTGCTATGCTGGTGGTGATCTCCGGTGGTCATCAATGAGGTAGCAAGGGGAAGAGAATTCGTTCAGGGGGACGACGGTTCTCCAGCAGCTGGCTTGTAGGATATGGAACTCGGAGCCAGCTTGGCACGTGCGTTCGCGATTCGCGGTCAGTCAACGTCAAATCTGACGTCAAATCGGGATCTCTATTTTCAAGTACTTTTGCGGTTGACTCGTTGACTCTTGGGGCGATTGGGCCGAAACGGCACTTTCTCTCTCTCTCTCTCTCTCTCTCTCTCTCTCTCTCCTTCTCTCTCTCGGGTCAGTCTCTATCCTCCCACCCCCTTCGATTCCATCGTGAGACTCCAGATCGTGGCAGAAAGATGGAGAATCATATTCTCGCGTCGAATACTAGATCTAGACTAGCGTTCGGAAGAAACCTAAAGTTAGCTCAGTGAGAACAGAAATCTTATGTATGCATAGAACAGCTAATGTTGATTTTCAGTAGGAATGCATGGTTTTGTGTTGGTGAAGGATCCCCATCGACATTTCCCCTGTAGGTTACAGGCTCATCAAGAAGACAGCTTGGCAGCCGTCGGATGTATCTTTCCTGTATGTTATACTGTCATTTCAAATCGTATTTACACCGACGGGATTGATTCCCCGGTCGCTACATATGTAGCTAGACTATGTGGCGCTCCGCAGAAAACCCCGTGGACGCGATGTTATTTTTGTTGTTGTGTTGTTTCTCAAATTAGCTCAATCGTCCAAAAAAAATGGGGAGCCCGTAGTCTCAAAACCCGGCACATACGACGCCGCGGGGAAACCAAACATTTTGTTGTGTGATGTTAAGAAAATATAAAAAATACAAGAAAACTTTCACAAGCGGACATCAACGCAGTAGTATTTTAGCAAGCTTACGAACGCATATAGGATACCATCAGGATTGTCATTGGTTTTATTTCAAGTTGAAGAGGAGATACTTTTACGATGTAGTAAATGACAGTAGAAATAAGTCCTACATATATATGTTGTTGTACTTCGTATTGGTTTAATATTCATGTAGAGTATGAGACATTAAGTGAAAGTTTTCTGAGGTACATCTGCAATTGTCGGAAGGCAAAAATAAATAAATAAATGTAAATGACAGTAGAAATAAGTCCTACATATGTTGTTGTACTTCGTATTGNGGGGACGCTTCCCACACCCGCCTAAAGAAAGAAAAAATCAAAGGGTAACGTACCAGCACCAGGCATTACGCACCAGGGCATGGGAGTAACGGAGCAAACAGGACAAAGAGGCGGCACATGGGCAGACAGTCAGATGTACAAAAACAAAAGCGCTAACAGCAATAAAAGCGAGATCAAGGTACCTGGCATCCATAAGACTGGCAGAGTAGGGAGCGGGGGGGGGGTGTACTCATAGTCGTGCATGCCGTAGTCGTTAGACCATTGACCTCGCATCCCTNGATATTCTGGAGTCCTCCACTCCCTCTGCGCGCTATGCGAGGTAACAACTGAGACTAGGAATCACCATCACGGGCCGGAGAGAATGAGGTACACCCCCCTTGGTTCAATCTTGGTACTTCACAACGCAAGCAGAAACAAGGCCATCTGGCACAGAAAAAAAGAGAAAACGAGAAAAAGAGAAGAAAATGAAAGGAAACCGTAAGGAAAGAGAAAATGAAATACAAAGAGCGAGGACAATAAGGGACCAGGCCGAAAATATCAAGAATGAGAAACAGAAAAAGGCACACGGTGGAGAGACCACTAACGACAAGCAAACACGCAAACATGGCCA
>CACKRE030005165.1:0-23793 GCA_902602495.3 Ectocarpus sp. CCAP 1310/34
ATTGGTCAGCCGGTTAGCGCGGTCGATGCTAATAATAAAAAAACACACACACACGGATATCAATTTGAGAACAGTAATTAATTCAGGGGTCGGGCTGACAGGCGGTGTTATTCAACGTGCGCAGAACCCAGGCGGGGAAANGTCGCATGCGCGCTTCGCGCACGGAAAAAACTCCTAAAACGTTTTTTTTCGCACGCGAGCTTCGCGCGCGGAAAAAACTCCTAAAAATTACTGTACAAGTCATGGCAAAAAGACATTATTGTGTCCACAATCGTCCGCGACACACCGCTGCAGGTACAGTAGTCTGTGCTCGTTCAGACCATGCAGTCCAAACAGGCTTTGACCCTTGCTAAAAAAAGCTGCATTCTCACAGTCTGTACGAAACCAAGTCAAACCTCTGGGAGTGAATTCCGGTCGATATTGAAAATATATCAACTCATGATGACCATGCACCCCCGGAGACTTGGGAGAGCTCCTTCTTGTCATCGGCAACTTGCGAACTTGGAATCATTAGATTGTAATTGATTTCTACCGCGTTGCCTACAGACTAGACTGGACGGACCATGTCCTACGTAACCATGTGCAAATAGGAAAAAGTCCAACTACTACGCGCACACGGATCTCCCATCCCTGTTCCAAACGGAGAGGAGGCCCACATCAAGATGAACACTTTGTTTGTGCCAATCGCTCGAGAGGAAGTGCCGCCGACCGCATTGCCCGCAAACAACTGTTGCATAACATTGCACCGCTACTGCATGCCCAGTCCGCCAATCTCCCTCGAGCAGCCGGAACCCCCCCGGTATTCTCGCCGTCTCGTCGAGACCCTTTAAGCCGAATCCCTCCGGATCCGAGCCGATTTATGTCAGCGGAGGTGCATGTGTAACAATCTGGTCGCAAAAAACGCGCTTCTCGTGAAAATGTACTTTGCGCTATCAAATCTGTGTTATCGAGCAGACGCTGAAGAGCATACCTGCCGCAGTTGTGACATAAAGGGCGGCCAAGCGCCGACCCGACCGGCGCCGAAAGCTTACTGCTCCAAAAGCTTGACGAAGTCGACAAAGCATGAGCGGGTGATTTAGCTGCCGGCACCGTATCCACTACAACAAAACGCTGTTGATGACGGTGGTTCTGAGTGGAATAGTTAAAATCATCATCTTTGGTGGCCTGATAACGCATGAACATTGCACGAACGCGTCGGGTGCCGACTCGAGCCGCATTGTCTAGGTGGGAGTGAGCCCCCGCATCCTTCCAGTGCTGTTCGACGATCCCTGTCGGGTGGTTGCCGGCACCGGCACTAAAGGGTGTTCCAGAACCCCTTCGAGATGGCGCAGCGGTGCATGAGACAAGGCAACGGCGGCCGTTTACTCGACCTACCCATCGGTGAATGGGGGCTTCAAGATACCTCCTCGCGCAAGCCAGTTTCCTGTCTGTCATTGCTGGGTCTAGGGCTGCGGCAGAAGACGGAGTTTCTGCTGGAAAAGATGGTGGCGATGTTGACGGCGCTGCTCGCACAAGTTCTGACCTTGCTGTTGCTGCTGCATCTTCGGGTTTCAGGACCCTCCCGCCGTTTTGGCTAGACGTTTTCGGGAGTTCTAGTTTCAGGCGAAGACGAATCGTAGGTTTTTCGCCCGGCACTGGTCTTACGTTGCGGCGTTTCGAAGACGAAGAAATACGCATGTGAGGAAACACGTGAGTTTCCAAAGCGCAAGCTAGTCCCAACTCCTCGGTTTCCGAAAGAAGAGCACAAGCTGATAATGTTCCATCGACCGATAGTGGCTGTGGGGAATGTATAGTGACAGCATCCAGAGGGGGCGGAGGTCGGGCAGACGCCCGGTTACTTTCAGAGGCCCTCTCCCCGTTGACGATATCCACGGCGGCATGGTTGCTTGCCTGGCTTTGTAACCCCCTTCTCGTGGGATCACCGGCCGAGCTACCAGCACGCAACGGCCTCCATTCAGTGTCTTGGATGCCGTCAGTGCCAAGCCGTGCTGGTGACACCGAAAGGGTGTGCTGCGTACGCCTGGTTGCCTGTAGAACAAACGCACTGAGCAACGGTATCCCGAGAAAATTCTCCACAGTGTCTGGTTCCAAGGTGATCCTCGTCGATGGCGGCGCCTTCGAACAGGCGGCGGCAGTAGCACCCCCGTCATTTTGACGACTGTTTTCTTGCTGCCGATTTCCAGTAGTGGCAGTAAACACGTCGTCCATGCTGCCGGGAGTTTGGCCCCCAGCGTCGGATTGGGCACCTGGACAAGAGCTACCCACTCGTCCCGCATCTGGCAAAGCACTCCCGACTGGATCAGCACCCAAGCGGGAACGCCTACCGATTTCGGCATCGAAGCGAGAGTCGCTTGGCGACCCACCTATTTCCGAAACATTGGTATCTCCTTCCCGATCCAGGTCCTCGTCGGAGGAGGATGCCTCCGTGTCGGTATCCCCTTCCTCGTTTATTGCCATGAACAGAGACGGACGGCGGGGGGCCGGGCGGCGGCGATGCGTGGCCAGTACGTCCACTCCTTCTACAGTAGCTCGTTCTCCGGCAGCAATAATGTCACGAGAGCATTGGGTGGGCCGTTCTTTCTCTGTTTCGGGACCTTTTTCGAAGGCAGTTTCCGCTATTCGTGCTCCTCCTTGTTCACCGTCCCACAGTGAGCCATCCTGAGAATCTATGACCATGCTATCCTCCCTGCTTGCGAGGTCCTTCCCTGTGGAAGTATCAACAAGATTTTCCGCGGTACGAGAAAGTCCTGAGGCCACAGGTTCAGTCACCAAACGACTCGTTTTGTGTGACGAGCCGGTGGAAAGCGAGGAGGAGGCGAAGAAATCTCCTCCTTCAGCGTTTCTGTAGCTTAGGCTCTCCGCCCTTGCTGGTGAGCCTTCGTCGTCCGCGACACGCTGTTTCACTTGCATCCGCGGTTCGTTGTTTTCATGCTCTCCAGACGAGATCGGGCCTCTTCCATGCGCCTCATTTTCCTCTTGATACGCAGGCACCTCTTCCGCTGGCTGCTTCCCCTGCCCAATCGAGTTGATCTGGACCGAAACTACTAGCTCGGCCGTGCTTCCCACGATCTCCAGCAGATCGGTCAGTTGACCGAACTTGGCCAGGGCCACCCATGCTTCTGGACTGGTTTCCTCGCGTGAACGTGACCTACAAGGAATGCTACCTGCCCGAGCGCTGCTTTTGTCCTGGGTGCGGGCAGTGTGACTGCAGGCCAATGTATTTCTGCTAGACGATGTGTCGATGTAACCACCACCGCCACTACCGCCGCAGCAGCGGCAGCGGCAAAGAGCATGAGTACGGCTGCGGCGTGATCCAGCCAACCAGTGCAAACGCCTAGCTGATGCTATTACTTGCCCGGCGAGCCGCGACCGAGCTCTGGCCGAAGTATTTCTGCACCAGGAATCCACCGCGCGACACCATTCGCGGTTCCAGCCCAGATCGGAGGCCTCGACCACCGCTTTCGAAGAGGTATTAGTCGTCGCACAGCTATTAAGTTCCACAGCTGTTGGATGTGTCAACCGCAAAACACTTCGACGGGCTGTTGTTTTCGGAGAGTTGGGACGTGTGCCGGGACGTGTGCTCGATGTGGGACCTTCTCCCGAGCACCTGGTTTCAGTCATCCCCCGCTTGCTAGGAGACAGTCGGGTGTTTGCATCGGGGACAACCCGGTGACCCGGCTCCGTACCGAGCACCACCGCTGCCGGGAGATAACGATGACGGTGATGAGAATCGTTCTGGGCTCCCCCGGCGGCGGCAGTGCCGCCCGGCACCGCTGTAGCTCCCGCTCCTTTTGCTCCTCCTGAGGCAATGTGAGAGGGTAGCACTCGCGCCGCTGTGGAGCGGTAAGTGCTACCTCCCGCGGTAACGTCTCGCACCGACAAACGCTCTTGGTGCTCGTTCGACACGCGTCGCTCCAGGAGGCATTTCGGAGGGCTCACGCCGAGCGCAACCGCGAGGGCCATTGCGCGTGAGACGGTCGAACGACGGGCGTCCTTCAGAGCCTTCCGGAGCTGGTCGATGGATTCTTCCGCGATGCACTTCGCCGCCGCAACCTGTTGGCCGGGACGGGTTGGTGCAGGGTATTGGGAGTGAGAGAGAGAGAGAGAGAGAGAGAGAGCGAGACGATGGCCAGCAAAACATCGACGCGCAAATCGACGGAAAAGAAACAGGTTTGTTTTGCCGTGGCAAACCTTACCTTGAATGGGTGAAACTACAACCTCGCAAATCAGTCCTTGCCAACCCTGCGTTGTCAACCTACCCAAAGCAAGAGCTTCCGAGAACGCCATGTGATGACATGTTTCGAGCCCAAGCATAGTACACTATTCCGTCTCTCCAAGGCTTTCAAAGCTCGACCTCTACATAAATGCCACATTTACGTACTTCCACAAGTGCTCACCTCCGCTCCCTTCCGGCGACGCTCTTTTCTGGTCTTGCATCGTAGGCGAAAATGCTCTCCTCGCAACCTTGCTGCATGCTCGGCGTCAACCCGACACCTGTCGATCAGCCGGTCATCCAACCAACACATTCGGGAAGAAGACCAGGAGAAGCACGCAAATATGAGACAAAGAGAGGGATAGGGCGGGAGGGCTGGGGGCTTAAGGCAGAGGGAATGGGACAGGTGCGATGTTCTACAGTAGAAAAGTTCACCAAAGGTTAGGGGTTCAGGAAACCGGGTTCCTTGAAGAGTAGCCCTCTGCTCCGCAAAATGATGACAGAGGCTTCGCACACACCTTGCCCCCCAGTACGCCACACGTTTCCTCGCAGTATCTTGGACGCATTGTGTGGCTCGCACGGCCTCTGTCTGTGGCGGTAGTGCCAACGATAGTGGAAGTTTGGAAGAGCGACCAACAAGGCAAGGAGAGAAGCCTCGGCAGGTGACGTATCACGAACGTAGAAAAACGGCGTCTACTCCGAAATGGTTTGCCCTCGTAGAGCAGCACCCGGTACATATCCCAATGGCATTGAACGTCGATCCAGAGGTGGAAAGGGATGCGACGTACATGATTCTCCTATGATCCTACTGCCTCTGTAGACCCCTTGGCGATTGCTGCGTATAAACAAGCACATTCCTATGAAAGGGCGGTGACAAGCCTCCCTAATCAAATGCGCATTGGGTACCGTCCCATTGAATCTGCCTACTTTCGATCTCTGCAGGCAGGTTCATAGCGCCAAATTACCCATTTTTTACACAATCCGAAAACCATCAAGCGACCCGAACCTGGCTGAACACTCGCATAGAAGAATCGCTCGGTCGAATAGCAACCGTTGCCTTCACCCTCTTGCTGTCGATGACGCACTCCAGGCCGTCCAGCACCAACGCCTCAGGTTTCCCTGAAAGTTTGGAAATCCCGACAGCGTGCGCTCGGTTGGAGGGGCAGTCTTGGTTCATGCGGTACAAGGGAGTACCCTATCCGTAACCCAACCCAATATCTAAACAATCAACAAGTGGAAGCTCGTGTACCAAGTGGAGGCAGAAAGTATTCAGACCCACCCCAACTGAAGTTCGCAGACCATCGTGCTGTTCGTGTAGGGTATTGTGCGCCCGAGGGCGTATGTTGGGTCAAGTTCTTGGCGCAGCTGTCTTCGAAGCCTTTCAACCACGCCAGTAGTTCGAGAGCACGGGATCGATTCGCAGCTCAACATTAAACTGACTCTGCTAGTTGCTGCCACCCTGCCTGGAAGACCGTACCTGGGAAAGGAAATGGGCTTGGTATTGGGTACACAAACAGCCGCAAAACAATACCGGCAACACATCAATTCAGGACGCTCGTATAAAGCGAGTGCCCTACAGAGATCGGGGAGCCCGTAGAACCCGATAAAACTAATCTTGCCTTCAAGTGGTTAGCGATACCCTCCCTCAGCGAAAAAACAACATTCGAAAACCAAAAAAGAGAGAAGGAAACGTACCGGCCTAGGTTTAATATGCGGGGTGGGTTCGGTCCTCACTTGATCGATGGTCTCGTGGCAGGGACCGAGCTCTGGCACCCCTGTCGAACTCCTTCTGCTCTTCGGAGCCCGTGGAAGGCGGCAAATCCTGCTGAAACAGCCGAAAAATGCGCTCCTCGTGCTGACGAAGTTGAGTGGCGCGGCCGACCGCAGCATCGTCGAGCTTCCAAGCTTCCTTTGCTATCAGCTCCTCCCTCCTCATCATGACCAGCTCGTGGGATTCTCTGAACGAATGCAGTTGAAGTTGTATGAGTGGCAATGACATAATTTATTCATATGGGTGATTCTGGATTGTTTGACGAGACCCCAATGAAGCAAGCGCTGATACCCAGAACTCAGTCATAGCGTGATACTTCACCGCAGCCACAGGGACACTGCGAGCTAGTGACCGTGCGTTCCTCACCTTGCTTTCCTCTTCGCGTTGATGTCCTTAGTGATGGCTTCTTGTCTGGTCTGCTCTCGCCACATTAAGTAACTCTCGCACTGAAGATTCGCCGATGGGCAGACAGAGCCGCGGGTCGGGGGCGTGAAGGGGGCAACGGGGCGGCGGCAAACGTGCCGATGATGATTTTCGGAAGATCAGCATTGCCTTACCCTAAGCATGGGGTGATGCATCACCCACCGTGTGGTGCTCCAAAGACACTCACTCTCAAACGAGCGGCAAACACCCGTTGCACCACCAAACGCTCGTGATATGTTTTGCCGCTTGCACCTCATGGTGACTCTGTTGCTGTGGTGCCCTTCCTCTCTATTGCGCAACGATTTCGGATCCATCTATTTGTACAAACATTACCGCGACACATTATAACCGTTTCCGTCCGCAGCAAACTGAAATCGATCACGCACCCGCTCTCGATGTCTTTCCTCGATAATTCGTATATGTATCCTTCGTTTCTCGCGCAGCTCCCGCAGTCTGCGTTCGGTTTGAGAGATCTGTGTTTCTCTCTCTATCTGCCGTTGCTCTTGCTGATCGTCGTGGTCCTTCTTCCTGCGGAATGAGCAAAAATCGTCGCAGGAAAAGGGCTAGATTTTGATCTTCGATCCCTCAGTTGATGCAGTCGATCACCTTCGTTTTGGGCGTGCTGCAGCTTCGTTCCGTTGTACAGACAGGCTATCCCAGACGATATGCTACGTACGTGCACACCGGAAAGAGCAACAGAGGATTCGCAGATTCACACCGACATCAACATGAAGTGCCCTTGCTTGACATCTTGTACCTACCTCTTTGACTGCCCCTTTCGCAGCGCCTCTTCTTTCCGCGCCTCTTCTAGACCTGCCTTTAAGGCCGAGAAAGCCTCTGCCTGCCTGGTCCACCGCCCCTCCATCTCTTGCCGGAGTTGTCGACGAGCATCCAGAAGGAGTCGGCATCGCAGGAGAAGAAGCAGTGCCTGTAGTTGCGAACACATGCTGTAGCTGTTGCCATTTTGTCTATATCTCGAGCCTGAGATAGTTCGGCACAGGAGCTACGTTATCGTGACCCTGAGGCGTCCGAAATAATACAACGGTTGGTAACTGATGATTGTGACGATTTTGGTGCCGAATTCCTGACGGCAATTGTGAATAACGGTGATGGATTGTGTTGGTTATATGTGATTGTGGCTGCGGCCGAAGAGAAGGGGGCTCATGACGTTGATCGATGGTACGCCATCGTCGGTAGCGGAACCCTCTGCTTACCTCGCGGGTTTGCCCCCTAGACCGGACCGGTAGTCGGAGAGCAATTTCACAAGCTCTTGCCAACGCCACATGCTCCAAGCAGCCAGTCAGAACGTTGCACTCATGCAATCTGTCATGTCAATAAAAAGTGTTTCAGCCATTAAATGTACATGATAAATCGTGTTTGCCCAAGTTCGAGATAATTTGGCCATCATATATGCCAAACTAGCCTACTATTGACATAGGGCACCAAATGTTTCCAAGCACAGTTGTGGTGTCAATCGGAAAGCGCGATCAGAGGGCAAGCAGGCGATTGAGACCATCCGAAAAGCATGCGCTACCTGAGACGTTTGAAGCACCATGCACGCCCTTCGAACGCTCATAAATTGTGTGACAGGTTGCCGCCATGAAAATATAAGCATTTCCCAGTTGTCCAAGCTTGCTATTGCACCGGAAACCCTCAGAAACGGTGAAGAAGCAGCCTTCAATGAACGCGGCAAGTGAAAAAGGCCAAGTCACGAGGTGTCCCGACGTCTTACGAAGAGGTGCCCACTTTCCTCTCGAAAAACCATCACCCACCTGTGCATGCGCCCCCGGCCACCACCCAGCTCATTCAACACCCCCCTCAGCGTTCGTCGTGCCCTATTCAATCCTGCTGCGCGCCCAGCAGCCCCCCTCCACGCCGCTTGTATCACGGTCGACGCATCTCGTCTCCTTTGTTCGTCTTTCGCAGTCTCGTCGCACCAGTATCGTTTTCGAAGCTCTTGTCGGTTTTGCTGTCGAACTGCTACGTCAGCAGTCTTTACTCGGGCTTTCCGCGAACGAAATTCGGCCTGAATCATGCGGGAGGCTGCCAACACCGCCGGACCACGCACGCGGCGGCGACGCTCAGCTGTATGTCTTGCGATAAAAACTCGTGTAGCGCGTTGAATGACTTCTGCTGCCTCGATTCTGTAGTTGATGTGGTGGGTTTCTGCCTTGGCCACGGAATGCCAGGTTGAGAGCGCAGTTCGGAGGCGCGATCGACGGTACACGCCCGCAGCGGTTGCAAATATGTGATCCAAAGGAAGCCTGGAGGTTCGGTGAGAACATTCCAAACGACATTTGTGTGAGCGCTTCACGATTATCTAGGCGATGGAGACGCGATAACGTCCCACTAGCGCACGGGACGTCTGTATTCCTGATGGGGTGCACCATTCACACGACATGGAAATCCGGGTTACAGTAGCTCCAATCCTGGAGCGTGCCAGCATTCCAGAATAGCACCATACCGTATCGGCCCCAAGACCGTAATTTTCATGGTGTTCATATCATTCCGCCGAAAGCCTCTCCTGCTACCGCGACCGAACCATAGCAAAAATATTCACCTCAAGCCTTACCCGGAGGAACGCCAGAAACGGCGAATCATGACCCTGGGGTCAGCCTCACGTCGCAGTCGCACCACCTCTTCAGCCATGATCTGCTCATCCGCGCGTATCCTCTGAAGCAGTAACATCGCAGATTTTTCTTCAACACGATATTTTAAGCTTGATTGTGAGCTAGGTTGTCCCTTTTCAATCTCTGCTCCTCGACGGCGATTCCGTTGAGGCGAGTAGATTGCCCCGAAAGATGTACCATGTAATAATCCATGATATCGCGGCGGGGGGCTGGAGCTGTTGTGGCGTCCTCCACTACCAGAAGTTGGTGCGACGCTTTTCCATGGTTCCTTGGGCGAGACGAGGGGATGGTTGCTGAGGATTTCGTGGCGTTGTCCTGTCCGTGACGATTGTCGGTGTACTCGTAGTTGCTTTCCAGTCTCGATACACCCCTCTTGTCGTATCGTAGCAGCAGCGACGGCGGTATTCTGCCGAAGAATAGGATACGGAGACGGAGGAACCAGCCCAAGAGCATGCAGTGGATCCGTGCCTGATGATGTGCACCGCTGCTTGGAGCCATGGAGATCAACAGCGACCGCGACATTCCGCCTGGAAGAACCCGGCGCGAACACTCGTCTCTCACACCTATCTCCGAAGACGATCCCGCCGTCATCACCACCATCATCGCCACCACCACATGCTCGTGCGGGCGAGGTGCTCCTCATCTGTATGACGTGGTCCCGGTGCGCATGGTAACTTCTCTACGTACACTCCAGTGTTTGCAGCGCCTTTGGCGGGACTGCTGTCATCCACGGTTACATGCGGCGCAATTTAGCCTGCGGTACTGTAGGGTTCCCACCTTTTTTTGACCCGAGAATTTTGACACAAGGCAGCTCGGGTCAAAAAAAAGTGACGGTTGATATTTTGACACGAACTTATTTCGCCGCTTGTTACCTTTCGGAGCTCAGCAGCGGCGAAATCTCGATTTTAAAAAAACACTCAGCGCAAGACCGAAAACCTAACGGCTGAGCCTCGGAGCCTCCACCCCGTAAACGCTACGAACCGAGGGAATGGCGCGCCTTGAACGAGGTAGAATCCGCTATGAGCGGTATGATGAATGCATGCAGATCATGGCTCTGGCCCTGCTCTGCGCATTGGCCGGAGAGGAGGACTTGTTTCTCGTGATGACCATGTTTGGTCTTGTCAAACTGNAGGCAGCCCTAAACCTCCCCTTCACGGGTGGGGCGCCCGACTGCTGTTATGTTGGCAATCACTCCTGTGCTTGTTTTCGGACCAACCTCGACCTGTTTTTTTCTCGAACCCTCGATGAACGCAACCGTCCCTGACGCGGATTGGCACCAGCAGGAGTGCGATGTGCTCCCGGGATTGTTTTTGCAGACGTGTGTGGGTGTGCGGCAGTGCTTTGCGAGCTGGTAGGCGGAGTTGATCGCTTTGTGGGGGCTTCGGGGGCACCTCGTGTCAAAACAAAAATTTGCCCCGAATTTTGACACGTCTTCCAGAAAAATCTGACCTGGAAATTTTGACCCGAAAGAGGCGGCGTAACCTCTCGGGTCAAAAAAACCGCTCGTGTCAAAATTTCAGGTCAAAAAAAGCACAGGTGGGAACCGTAGACTGTCTCAATAATCCGACACTCGTCGTCAATTTGCCAATTTCGACCGGAAGCCGGGCATTGTACCATTGAATCTCTCTTTGTCAGCTATTTCGGAAGTATTCGAGATGAACCCAAAGACCCTTTTCGCCACACGCTCAAGGATGTAAGGTCCGAGTTCAAAGTTCAAGGCGACCGCGTTGATGAGAGCGGCGCCCGGTGTAGGCAGAGCCAATGATCGGTTCCACCGGCCTGAACAGCACAGCTGCTTGTACTCCGGCGGGTATCGATTCGAAAGATCGAGCTGTTGCGTCTCCCCTGTTGGCTGACAAACATGAAACGGATCGTCCGACAACGAAAAAGTATATCTATCGTATATCAACTCTTGTTGGGCGTGTTCGTATCCATTGTTCACAACCTCCTCGTCTCTACACGGCAGCTACGGCAGTGTACGCAGCGCCAGATCGCACCATCAATGTGCTTAGTGTCCAACACCAGGTTCGCAATAGCATCATGTGATCCTTGATTTGCAAGAACATTATGTGATGTGTGGCTTATGTTTGCGACATGCAAACCCATGGAAACATAGGATGGGTGACAACACAAGGGTGTAGCAGAGTGGGTGCCTAAGATTTGACGAGGAACCGCGTAAGATTGACGAAGCAACGCCACCTAACCTAGAGTTCACGGGTCGGGAAGCCTGTGTCGCCAATATCATAGTCTGCAATCCGCGTCAGCCCGCCCGAGTCAGTTTGCGCTTGGTGCTGGAGCTGTTGTTGCATGATCCAACGCCTTTCCTGTCGATTTCTTCCTTTGCGCACCTGGGCTGGGGCTACCGCTGATCTGAACACCCTGATCCTTGCGGACAAAGTATCAGGCCAGACAGGGCTTGTCGGAAGCTGTGTCTGGCGAAAGGCATTCAGCGATACGGGCATGTACGTGTAGACCTCTCAGCTAAGACAAAAGTACTCTTCTCCTTCCACGAAAAAACGAAAGTTTGCTCAGGGTGCTCGAAATCCAGCGATATAGGCCCGACCTCGATAAACAAAAGTTCGACCCCCGTCCACATGTGTCCGGCGACTCGTCAATGTTTCTGCTGCGCATCCTGGAAATTTGCTTTTTTCTGTATTTTTTGGAAAGAAAAATTATATTTAACCCAATAGCGTAGACTGTTTTGTATTTTGCCATATATTTGCGTTCGATGGGTGCTTCTGCATTTCACTTCAATTGAGCCATTTTCCACTCACTGTTTGTCATGGTGTGCTTTTAAACTCCATGAAGCATCGCTGCTATACAAATGCACCCAGGGTTAACTTCACCACATCGTATGCGTGTTATCGAACGACATTCCAACAGATTCACGGGTCGTCGCTGGCGCCGCGCTGTGCGCTGTTCCATTGATGATCATGTGGATGTTTTCGGTGTTATGGCTCGCCGCTGGGTGTGAGGCGGCGAAAGCGCAGGCGATATGCCCAGGTTCCCTGGCAAGGCTTCCGGCCACACGGATGGTTTAAAAAGAGATGTGCAGCACGGGCAGTTACGGTTTTCTTCTCCGGTGTTTGACCTTGAAACACGTTGAGCCCAGCACCTTCGTGGTACGTACGTCTGTAGGCAGCATGGCCTAGCGCTGCAGATATATTAGCAGACCGTATTAATTAGACAGCCCGACGTACATACTACGTTTTGGTGGTCTACATATGGGGCGTGAAGCAGCACGTGGTTGGGTAGCAGGTCAGCCTTCCGGGCATCGTATTGTTCACATGAAATGACAACACCATGCTCGAACTCGGTGGACTCCGACCCGGTGGACCGAACTGTTTCCGGCGAGTAGAACGTCTCAGCTTGGAAGCCTACTGTAGCGTGGAGCGTCGAAGTAACCAGCCTTTCCGATCCCTTTCTTTCACCAGCCGTCCACACGGGTGGTCACATGGGTGGTTTCTTCCTGTGGTGGCGCGCTTTGAGAACGGGAACAGAGGAAAGCTCGGACACTTTTGGGAGCAGAGGCACGGCTGGACCCCCAAAGCGAGGGTGGCGAAGCGTCATCGACAGGTTACACGCTGACATTCACGCGAGACAGAGGACATTCCTTCCACCTACGTGTGAGGCAGTCACGCTGCCAACTCTAATGTAAGTTCTCCGTTGGGGACTAACACTGAAAAATCGAAAAAATCTAACCCACGTAGTCGAGGGGGCAAATGTTTTCTCTAGCAATGAGGCTCGTGATTGTTTAACTACCTGATCGTTTCGTGTCGAGGGAAGAAGCCAGCTGCGTGCGAACGTGCTCCCGCTTCACGTGGTTGGGCTTGGTTGGGCTTGGTGGACAAGGGAAGGCATGCAGTATTGCTTGTCGAGCCATTTCAGAAGCTTGCACAGCCAGAATCTCTAGGTGAGAAACGTGATGTGTTGCGATTCAGCGACAGTGTGGCAGAAAAGCCTCCGTGCTCAACAGTACAACTCTCGAGACCATTCTAGAATCAAGAGGGGAGAGCAAGGCACTCATTGGCACCTGAGATGCACGTACTGTCCGATTTGCAACAACACTAGAATAGAGGATACCGGTTTTATGGAACCATGTGCACGCGCGAGATCTGTTGTCCAGGAACATGGCGACACTCTCGGCCCCCGAATTCGGAGTCAAAAAGGTTCATATCCCTCGTGCCATTCATGGCCACACGCTTCTGCGTATTGTCTCTGCATATTCCTTTTTGATACTTTTGATGTACGGCCGATGCATGGTATATCCTCAACCCTGAACTCACCTTCGCCGACGAATGGCGCCAATACGATAACCCTAACCACGTCGAAACCTCCTCTTCTCCGCCACTAGAGTACATTCTGGCGAATTCGACCTCGCCAACGTTTTCACCACCCTTGGCATGCTTGTCCCGTGTCGGAACTACTCTACGCGACGCACCTGGTGGGTCAGATTGGGCCTGGCCGCTCCGACAACAAAGCGAGGTCTTGACAGAAGTTCGGCTCAACGTTGTGCATCTTTTGAACCTGCAATGGTCGGAGTTCTTGTCGCGCGCTTGTGACGATTTCCTCGACCGGTGTGCTGGCACTGTTGGGGCTTTTCGGGCTTTTCGCGCTTGTTTCGTGGGCCACTTTATGGACAAACAGGGGGCGCAAATCCAGGCGTCGCGAATCTCCAAGGCAATGCTCGGTACGAGGACCCCCTTATCCCGCGATTACCTTTATTCCCCTTCGATACCAATCCAATTTCCCGTAGTCACAGCACTAGCTCGCTGAGAGGCTTTGTCATCATGTAACTCTCATTTCAGGCTATTTCGTAGATGAGGAGATGCCTCCCACAATTCGGTGGCGTACACACGCGTACACATATACATTGTGCCACCACCAATCAGTTACGGCCGGCTTCCCGTGCAGGACGTACACCCGGACAGTGGAAATAGGCGTTCCGAGGACGAGCAACTGAACGTGGGATCTCTCCGCAAGCGCAAACAGCAATGGGAGTGCTGGCAAGGGAATGCCAACTTTCTTCGCAGGGGGTGAGCAACTTAGGGCTGCAGAAACACGATGTGAATAGGTTACGCTAGGATTGATCTTCCTTTTTCCCTTGCTACGATAACGTATCTTTACTCAATCACCTGGGTGGATTCTGGCTCAGGACGAATTATGATTGGATCGCACTGCCGGGCCCTGGCATTCAGCGCGACAATTTTTCTCTTCACGACGGCGTTGTGCTTCACTTTTATCAGGTACGCGAAAAACAATTCAGAGCTAAGATGGCGTACACTGCCCGGGGTGTACCCATGGCTCGAAGTACGGGTTGAACCAAATCCTTTTCGCACTTGCCGGAGGGTCATTTCACGAGTCCTGGGCCCATACAAACTGGTGTCGTGCTCGCTCGCCTTTCTCAATATGTATCGGTTTTTGTTACTGCTGTGCATGTTCTTGGAGGAAGGTCCAGATGCTCGCCCACTGACCCGTTGGAACGATGAGAGCTAAAAAGGCGCCGAAGATGAACGATAGACATCGACGCACCCACTCTTCCCCTTGATTTTTTCAGCCTTCCCGCCACGACGTACGGGGTACAGGCCTTCTTCTCCACGGTTTCGGTTTGCCTGTTCGTGGGGTGCATCGTCTCACTCGCTTCTACGGCGATGATGGACCCTGGTGAGCAAACAAATGGTTTAATTGTGAGTGATACGCCGAGGCGATCGAGAAAGGATCGCAACTTCCGAACGCCGTCGAACGACGATTCTGTTTTTCCTCGTTGGTGTCGGCAAAGAGCTATGTGATGCTGGTGGCAGAAGATGCGAATCGAATCCCGTCACGCCAACAGATGGTGGCAACCACCAAGAACGCGAAGAAATTCGTTTTTCTTGGCAATTCTGATGACGTGGCGGACATGGGGCACTCGTTAACAATATGTTGTAGAAGACTGAAACGAGGAAGCTTGATTCACCGCCTGCCGTCGTCCGGGTTCCGGTTCCCCCTTGAAAGGCTCTTTTATTTTTGGTCACATCTCGTTGATGTCTACCGAGGACGACGCCTTCTTGTTGGATCTCACATTGAGCAGTGGCCAAAATCGGGTACACCCGGTGCAAACACGGCCATAATCGGGTACCCTCTACAAGACGCTGCTGCGAGCGACCGCATGCCACCATCTAAATTGGCCGACGCCCGCCCCTACCCAACCTTGACCGTCTTTCCACCGGGTGCACCCGATCTTGGCTACTCACCCCCTGGAGGAGTACTCGGTTTTTCTTTCTGTCCCCTACCCGAAAATGGCTGGGCTGTTTGACCAAAACCCATGCACACATGCACATGTCAGCAATGTCCTGCCCTCGAATTCGGACGTTTTGACGGCCCGGCGGGGGGAGGAAGACCACCCGCCGGCGGTGGAAGTCTGCCTTGGGGGGAACGGCAGGCGGTCTGTGCAAATGATCGAGAAGAAGAGCTTGATGCCTCCCTCACGAGATACGTCACACACGGGGCTCATCTGAAAAATAGACATATTCTTTCCCTCCCGCTACCTTCTCATGGCGACAAACGAGGGCCAGCGGTGTGCGTCCGACCCGTGATTGTGTGCATGGGGTTTGGTCGAACAGCCCAGCCATTTTCGGGTAGGGGAAAGAAAAACCGGGGACCCCTCCGGGGGGTGAGTAGTCAAGATCGGGTGCACCCGGTGGAAAGACGGTCAAGGTCGCGTAGGAGTGGGCGTCGGCCAATCAGATGGTGTCATGCGGTCGATTCCAGTAGCGTCTTGTAGAGGGTACCCGATTATGGCCGTGTTTGCACCGGGTGTACCCGGTTTCGGCCACTGCTCTCTCACATCCCTTTGCTCTGTGACGTCATTTCGACCCAACCTTTTCTCGTTTTCGTCGAGGAACCTGCGTGAGTTTTGCAGCATCTTGCAATATTTCGGTTTGGCTTATTGCTCTTCGCTGTTCAATTACGTAGTTCGGCTGAGATACTACCCTCCTCACTTTTTGGATCTCAGAAGATTATAGAGCTCTAATCGTGACACGAGTCTTGTCGGTGTGTGTTTCAATTTTCCGACTTCGCCTTGAACGACCTGGGTGATTTATGACCATCTTATTTATTGAACGCCGCTCTAGGTCTCTACCTGCCCTGCAACCTCTTCCCTAACTCAAGGTCGGGTCAGACAGAAAAGGGTCCCGGACCCCATCCTTGAAATACCCTCACGAACAAAAGCTTGTGGTACCTGGGGTATATCTATTCCCCCTCCCAGGAGGTCGCGATATGCAAGTGTTTGTATAGCATCACAAATATCCCTTACTCCCCACCGCGGCTTAGTTTTCTTTGGCAGGGATCATTCCTCGACGAACGCTGGCGTTGTGGAACTCATTGGACCCGGCCTCTCCTGGCATTGCCGAGCGAAAGTTCTGTGGCTCGTGTCAGCTCGCGCGTCCCCCGAGGGCCAAGTACTGCAAGTGATGCAATAACTGCGTCATGGAATTCGATCACCACTGCCCATAGTAAGTCATTTCGCAGGGTAGTGTGCATATTTACGTCGCAGGAAACACAGCGGTATTATGATGAATTGAGTTTATATTACCATTATTTGAGAAGCTGATGCTTAGAATGTGCAACACCCCAACCCCCTTTTCAAGTACTCGTGGATGGTTTTGTGGCAGCCGCACGTGCTCGGTCGCACGACTACATTTTTGGAGTGGTTACATCGCCGATCTCGATCACTGCAGGAGTGAACGCGCTGCCCTACATGACTTTTGTCCTGTTGCTACTCGTTCCTTCTAGCACGGGCAACTGCATCGGCGCACGCAACTATCGCGCGTTCATGGTCTTCATTTCTATGGTTGCCATCAGCGCGTTCTTCGCCGCGCGTCAAGCATGCTGCACATCGTCGCCCCCCCAGCTGACAACGTCGGTCCGGTCCTTCTCGTGAACTGGGCCAGAATAACGTGAGAATGATTGTTGTCGTACTTGCTTGCAAATCGCTCGTAGTTGTTTAGCTCCAATTGCACTATGTTTGTTTAGCGTCTCTCAAGTGGTCAATACAATCCGCGGCGGTGGAACCAAAACGAGCCGGTAACAAGGGCGGCAAGATTAACGTGTCGTGGAGCTGAAGGAATCTTCGTGGTATGGTGGTAGGTATTTCGCGTGTTTGCGTCCGCATTTCATGATACATAACCCCCACCCTACCTCCTGCTTGCCTTGCTTCCCGCTTGTTCGCAGGGGCAGCCAATTCGTCCCCCACCTGTTGGCTCTATGGACAGCTGTGGTTATGATCCTCGTGGGGGGGTTGCTATGTTTCCACGTCTTCCTTGTGACGAAGAGCCAAACAACCAACTTGTATCTCAGACGCGAGGCGCCAAGCGGCAGTCGCTTGGGTCGACCCTTCTTGGCTAGCTGCCACGAATTATGGAGCGGGGCACGGCCACTGAGGTGAGTACATGCATGGAAAGAGAAAAATGGTCGTCCTCGGAAAATAAAGGCATGGAGAAGACAGGGGGACATGCGGGAAAGAGAGAGGGTGTGCCGGGAGCGGCACACAGCGCCAACTTTAGGATCCAACACCCGCACAGAATTGCCACAGAAAACACCCAGGCCACTATTAGATAAAGGCTGACCATTTGACTACGTGCACAGTCATCGATGACTGTGCACGTAGTCAAATGGTCAGCCTTTATCGAATAGCCACGAGTACAAGGGTGGGTTTACAGCATTCTGAAACCGCGCAGATTAGAATGCGTACGTACTTTGGGAGTGCCATCCCAATACTTCTGAACGATGCTGACATTCCTTGACCGACCGCCTACCTTTCGCGAGAAATTTCCGCCCGGGGTCGCCTAATTCGTCTGGTCTTGATCTCCCCCAATTCGCTGTGCCGTTCCCCTCTTTTCTCTCTTGCGTATCGAAATCATGTGCATTATTACCCCATCAAATGACCGTTGGACGGACAATCAGCCTACTGCCAGACATGACAGAGTCCGTCAACACCGACAACGCCGCTGGTGGCACAGATGACAAAAACCATTACCGGCGAGAACGCATCGAGAAAGAGAGGGTGGTCATGGAGTAGCTTGGATCCCCGCTGGATATCGCACCAGCGCCAATGAAACACGCGCCGTTTGTGCAAATGCACGTTTATTTTATTTTATTGCGCTGAAGCTCGTTATTGTACGCTTTAAGTTTAGTTTGATTTGGAAACTATTTTGAATATTCATATACTTCGAAGTATATTTTTTGGTTATGGACATGAGGGACAGAAAACTGGCGGTGCATCTGACCTGATATACACCTCCGAAGACAGGATAGACAAGTACGCAAATACCCTGTTTCTCAGCCGACGTGCGCATGGGAGTTTTTCATAAGTTGCATTGATGACACACTGATTGATGTCGACGGGTCGGTGTGTCTTCTCCCATCATGCACAGTAGACTAGATCTGATTTGAAGGCGCGTCGATGCTAGCTGTTACGTGATTTCTCTCGACTTCCTCTGGCTTGATCCCCCGCCCAGTGCCGCGTGCGGGAAGGACATGGTTGGTTTAGGAAGCGGTGAGTTCGAGTTCGTGTTCACCCCTTGTGTCGGCAGTATCAACAATGCAAGGCGGGTGGACAGATATCTTTCTACTCGGTAACTTGTGGATTTGGGGTAGAAAAAGCGATGTACGTGGTACAAGCGATGTTAATCAAAATGGCAAAATAAATGCGCGGTGTCTGGACATGGTCTTAGTCTGCACAGTAATAGGTCGCAGGAAATAGATTAGACTTGTTCTTGTTTCGGTCGCGCTATAAGGCGAGCTGTCGAAGTGGTACATGTAAATGTGGTCTAGATGATGATTCCACCCAGCGCTTGGGGTTGATAACTTTCAGAAGGTTTAATGAACGAGGCTGACATATGATAGACGCTTGGGTAAAATAAAACGGTCCTAGAGGCTCCATGGACAAGACAGGTCGTCAGAATGAGGCGCGTGTACAAGCCTGAGACACACGTGCTCCCGACTACCGGCGCCTTGAAGACGTGAAAAAAACTGACGACGCACACTTAGAGAAACATTTTTCTGCAAACGGATCGAAGGCCTCTGTGAAAAAAATTCTTTCAAAATACACCGCAAGCAAGCGCCACAATGTTTGCTGCTGCGGTTACGTAGTAGGACTTTATGTCCAGCATGCCACGTATCTATGGGTACGAGGTGTGCGGGTCGTCCACAACACACACGTTGGTTCCAAGGTTTGAACGCTTGGGTATGTTGCAAGGGTATTACTAACGACCAAAAAATCACGGAACATTTCACGGAAGCGTGTTTTCTTGAACATATATGGAGGCGTTTTTCCCCGAAAACGTGAAAAGAACGAGCCGGGATATTGGGGGGCTTGCTACTTTCACGAATCCGTGTTTTTGACAGAAGCATCGGACAACCGCACCGCGGGCGCTGTCACATCACTGATAACGCTAGAAAGACCTGCCAGACTCACGTCCAGGTCTGTTATGGAGATGGACAAGCGGCAGATGCGGCGTTCAGTCCGTTCTTGGTCCGAAACTATATACATTGCGTGTTGCTCTCGTCTTCAACTGCTTCTGTTGGTGCTGGAGAATTTTTTTCAATCACACATGGCAAACACTGAAACAGTAGAACGAGTACAGCAGCACCACTAAGACCTCCAACGCGCTGATTCCTTCGGTTCGGCTGTCTATATGATACCATCTCCCGGCGCCGTGCTGCTTCGTGGGTATTGGGTGCTTGGGTGCTGCTCAATAAGTTGTGTGAGAGAAGTGTGCCACCTCACCAAAATGCTGTTGGAAAAAATGCGGCGAGATGAATGATCTGTAACACCCAGGTTGCGACACGCTGCCCTGCGCCTGTTGTTGTTGCTGAAAATTGAAAACAGCAGGCCGGGTGGATAGGATATTTCCAAGTGTGTTGTTCTCTGTGTCGGATGCTGCTCATTGCGTTTGTACCGCTGCTCTATGGTGAGCAACACCAAGTCAAACTTTTGTGTGCCGAGCAACGCGTGTATTCAGGGAAGGAAATGTACTTTTTTTTTGCGATGACATTACGAATAGAACAAGTGAAAATAAAACGTCGGGTTATCTTTTCACCGTTCCGTGGAAAATTGCACGACTTTTCCGTTGCGTTAGTCACGAGTCTAAGGGACGCTGTTCGAGCGAAAGCAGTAGAGTTGTGAATCGGAACGATGTACACGATATATATCGTCCGATATATATCGATATCGGTATCGAAAATTCGTGCCGATGTTCCGACCGATGTTTTCTTAGGGGCTCCGTGAATCAAATTTAGGGTATGCGCAGCAGTACGGAGCCCCTGTACGCCACACACACACAGCACAGCAGCGCAGAAACAGCAGACAACAGCACCATGAGTGATCATTTAATTTTTGTTCCTTCTCGTTTGCTCGTTTTTTTTCTTTTTTCGGTTGCACGTTGCATGCGCAGGTAGTAGGGAGGTAGATAAGCGCTAGTGCTGTATCCATAGTGCCGTAGTGCTGGCTTTCATGTCCAGAACCAACCGGGAAGTAGACACAGGGAGAGACCGAAGGAGGGTACTGCTGAGGATACGCGACAATACATCAATCTTAATCTTTTTTTTTTTTTTCTACATTCCGTGCGATGTTTGCAGCTGAAGTCAAGCCCTTTTTGATGCCGCATTTGGGCCCATTTTGACGGGAAATGAAAGGAAAATGCACCAAATTTTCTGCCTCCGGCGGCGCCTCCGGCGAGGCCCCCTCACCAGCCGGGGGGGGCCGATGGGGGGGCTCGCTTCGCTCGCCCCCATCACGGCTCGCTGCGCTCGGCCGTAGGCGATATATCGGAGAAAATATCGTTATATCGGCTGCTGCGCAGCCGATGTAAAATATATCGTTTTTTCGTACCGATTCACAACTCTAGAAAGCAGGCTTTTCGTAGGATTGATCCCCGTACAACGCCGCATCATCATTGCGACCTGTCGCCTTGGAAAAAGGTCCGTGAAATCCCTTGATCCTACAACATGCGCACTTAAATCTCCATGCATGCATGCCCTGGAGTTCACGGCCGATCGTAACGATGCGTAAACACCTCACCCCTTGGGAATTTATACTCGATCGTGCAGCACAAACAGCAGCACGTAATGACCATTCCGAAAGGCGGGGTATGAGCCATCTCTCGTTACGATTGTTCTAAAAACGCACCGTTGGTTTTGGCCATTGTCTTCGCCATATGGAGTAATCGAGATTTGAAAAGTCAATCCAGGGGGTGTTGTATCTTAATAATCACACGGCACGATCCCCCGCAGCTGCTCGTGCACAGCCGGGTACCACATGACAATGCGCCTCCCCTCTCTCGCACACTTGACTCAAGGCCTCAAGGCCTCCACGAGGGAATCGAGGCCGCCCCTTGTATCCCACTGGTCGTCAATGGTTGTTTCCCACTGGTCATCGATGGAAAGAGCAGACAGCAGTACAGCAGTAGATATCGGGCGAGAGAGGTGGCGAGGGGATCTCCGAAGAACCATAAAAAAAACTACTATCTCCCAAATCTCCCAATCTTGTACTTACACGCCGCTCTTCGGAGATTCGTGTGCTCGTCACCGACGGAAGCGCTGCACACACATAACCGAGACAGACCGCGGACAGCGACAGACGACAACTACCGCCTCATCTTCCTGCTCGAGGGGAAGTTTTTCAAGATGATTTCTATTCGCGGAGCGGCCGCTCGTGCTGGCGTGAGGCAGCTGGGCAGCAGCGGTGCTTCACGGTGAGAGATTGGCCGGTACTTCGACCGCACTTGTCGGTATGTTTCGAAGCGGATTCAGGAGAGCATGTGACATGTGACACATGTGCCCGACTTGTTGTGTTCCGGTATGACATCGCCATGTGACGTACGAACACCTGCGCAATGGTAACGCCCAGCCCACGATATGTACACCGCAGGGTGTGTAGAATGCTGGCCTGTCGACCCCACACTCATGCCCAATAAATTGTGTGATCAGTGATGCTCCGCAATGGAAAAGGCGAGCTGCACAGCAGCACCACCGACGTGTATGGCAACCATATACGGTTCGGTATCGAGACTGTCGGCTTACACCAGCAGGGGAAGAGAGGGCGAAGTTTCCTACCACATGTGTGAGATTATGAGCCTGTACATGCACGCGATTGAGAACCATCGGGATTTTGACTGCGGGAACTTTCGTGCCTGCGTATGTCAGCATACGTTTAGGTACGAAGTGCATACCATGTGTTGTTTATTCGTGTGCACGATATACACAGCAGTTGAGTGTGGAGTGTTTCTCTGTGAGTGTTGAGATAACTTACACTAAGAAGGTCTGGGGCAAGGTGTGGTATCACGTGCGGTAGTAATCTGCCCACAGAATACTTCGTCTCATGTCCTTCGACGATGCTTTCGTAACACGCCAAGTGCACGTGGCATGTATGTGTCCCCGCGCCAACGACCGGCGGGGAATTTTTTCAATTTGATCTTGTCGGCCTGTCGGCGTATTTTTTTCGTGTGGCACTATTTAATAGATTTGGGCATTTCATCTACCAGTCATTGTGCGGGGTATTGGATGTACTCGTACAGCAGTCGTGACATCAAAACACATTCAGCTGTGCAAACTGTGCACATCAAGGATGGACCAAGGTTAAATAAACCTCTGTGTGTTCAAGCACAGCACGCCCGTGTTGCTCCGGCTCCACCGCTTGTCGCTGAGAACATGCACTGCTGAACCTGCATCATGGATAGATGTTGGAGACGCCGTGAATCTTGACATTCTGCACAAGGTTTGTAAACATGGGTGGGTTCACAACGCCTCGCGGCTGGTACTGCCTGAGTGTGGTGTAGCTCAAGAATGAGGCGTAGGCATGGCTGATGCGACCCCGGCGATGAACAGCCCGGCAGAGCAGGGAAAAACAAGGGTAAATCCGTCGTGCGTGTTGTTTATTGTCCTAATCGGTGGTCTTTCCGTTGTTTTTTGTGTCGATTGTGTTAGCGTGCCGAATGGGAGAGATGGGCTCTGCTCAATTTTATCCCGTTTGCCCGTTGTGTCGCCAGCGATGTCAGACTGCTGTCAGGGGCTTCTGATTATCGTTCTAGCGTCGCGTTTGGTTGTGACGAAATTGTTGGGTCGTGTTGCTTTTTAAAAATACAGTACATATATTACGACTTAGCAGACCACGCGCTGGCTCGAGGGGGGGGTCCGAGGGGGGGTTTACCCCCCCCCGGCACTCGTATGGTGACCCAGCAGACAACGCGTGCGGTGGACCAAGCATACCACCCGTGTGGTGAACCCAGCAAACCACGCGCTGGCTCGAGGGGGGGGTAGTTTGACCTAGCATACGACTACACGTGCGGTGGACTAGCCAAACCATGGCCAACAAACAGCAGTAGACTGCTGTGTGACTACATGCACAGCAGTATAGCGTACAACGGCTCGCACGTACGACCACGCATCATAGGCACACACATTCACAGGTACTGCTGATGGAGGTGCACACGTTTGTAGCTGACAGAGCTGTGTGTGTGCATCTCTCCCTGTGTGTGCATCTGTATGTAGCTGCGGCAGCCAACGGGTGAGTGACGTCAACCCAGCAGATCACGCGTAAGAGATCCATCTGCTGTCACCTCCATTTGTGAGCGTACAACGAGTTCCACGACTACCCATGAAAGCACCTGCAGAGGAGACTTTATCTACTGTACTTCTGGTGCTGGTGCACACGTTTGTACTCACAGAAGCTGTGTGCGTATCAATTGCTGTGTGTGTAGCATAGGATCTGCAACTAA
>CACKRE030005165.1:25885-42542 GCA_902602495.3 Ectocarpus sp. CCAP 1310/34
AATAGAAGGAGAGGAGAGGCACACCGGTGTGTGACGAAGCACATAATAAGGAACTCCTCGAAAGGGGGAACATGACGCTGCTGCGGACAAACTGCCTTTGAGTACATGCGAGCAACACGGCACTCCTGTGACGCACACTGCACGACGCTCGGAACCCCGTTAAGTGCCTTCGAGCGAAGCGAGTCACACAACACTGTGACCGCACACTGCACCGCGCCCGAAACCTCGCCAATTGCCTTCGAGCGAAGCGCGTCACACGGCACTGTAACCGCACACTGCACCGCGTCCGGAACCCCGTGAAGTGTGTCTGCGAGCAAAGCGAGTTACGATGCCACTTTGTCTTACTCCAAAACCATTACACAAACAACAACACACCAAACCAGGCTATGAATTTTTTCTTGTTGTCAGTTTTGGCGCCGCCGACTGATGTACACAGTGATTTTGACCGTATATACCGTCGGGCCGACGTTAGGAACAGTCTTGCTTGTACATTTGGTTACATATTGCTCGACCCAGGCAAATAAAGCGTTGGACAATAAACGGCCTTTCTTCTACGGCAACGTCGTACGTGTGCTTAATCGGAGGTGGAAGTCTCGTTCCACCCTATCCCTTTCACACATACGTAATGCTCTCCATCGACAGCACGGGACCTCCCTCTGCCACATTTTTATGCGAAAAAATGCGTGTGCCCTGCGGGCGAAATGCCCACAATTAACATTGGAAGTACTTCGTTCTTTTCAGGGAAAAGAAGTGATCACGGACGGGTTCCTTTGTCCCCAGGGATCAGAAATCACCTTTCCTAGTCTTTTTCGTGGCATGCATACACCCGTTTGTGGGTACAGTGTACGTAGTTGGCCTGTGACCGCAGAATCTTGACTGCCAGTTTTGACGTCTCCCAGACTCGAGCAGCCCACAACAGCTGAGGTGTGTAGACCGAAGGGCTCCGGCAAACCACACCGAACACAGAACAAGTACAATATGTTAATAGCAAAAGTCGTGAACGTGAATTTACCGTTATGTACACTGCGACCGCGTACACGCGGCAGCTTTCGCGTGGATGACATCCCATTCAAAGGTTATGATTGGACGCAACGGTGCCAGTTAGATGAAAAGCAGCGTGCCTTTGCCGCGATGTCCTTAGTGTTCAAACCGACACATCGAACCCTGTAGCCCACCGCCATGCTCATGCCCAGACTTGCATGTACGGAGATATCTAGACCTGACGTCGGCCCGCCCATCTCCTCGCCAACCTCTCGCCATGGCGCGTTCACACCCGTCCTTAGGCCTGCCCTTGTGGGCGCATCAACGAAGACATGGAGCCGCTTCCTCTCGGACGAGCGTACCCCTGGAGACTGGTTGGACCACCGTCTTCGTAGGGACGTGAAGATGCTTGGGGGTATCCTCGGCCGTGCCATCGAAAAGCACAGCGGTGAGTCGGATTTTCGCGTCCGAGACAAGTTTAGCTGGCGTCAGGACATGCAGGCGGAGGGGCAGGGGGGGTGCGCCACACTAGGAAGACATCCAGCAGGACATCGGTACAATAAGGAGCAGGGTCTGACACTGAGACACACGAAGGAACACACAAGATCTAATCAGCAGGGGGTATTTGTCCATCTGATTAGATATTGTTACATTTATGCCACAGTTTGTCTAGAATCGTCACTCTCGAATTAGTTCCGGGAGACTGGTGTACCGCCTGGGCCGTACACGATACATCGCTTCGAGTTTCTGTTGCAGGCGAACCCCTTGTCCGAGCTGTTCGTTCGCTTTAGGCGAAGATCCACGCAATTTGACAAAAAAATCTGGAAACGTGATCTATGCTTCGTTTGGGTCGAGTGCTCGGGTTCCAACCATCAGCCTGACACTGTTTTTGAACGGGTGTCGAGGGGCTTGCAGTAAAACCCAACCCAACCCAACCCAACCCAACCTAACCACGTTGTTGATTCGATGTGTTTTTCACCAAGCGAAAGAGCACAATAGTACCCGACGGCATCCAGAGAAACAATTGCTACTGATATGTTAAACCGACAGGTTTTTTTGTCCTCATTGTATTCGGTCGGATTGGGCCTGCATCCACGACATGTTTTCTTTCTGTTGTTTTGATTCAATTTTAAGCGAGACATCCGCCCCCCCACAGTTTTCTATGTGTGCTCACACATCATGCGGTGCTCTTCTTTCAGAAGGCCAACGGATTGTGCTGTCTTCCATGGTTGCACCCCATACAGAATCGAACCTTGTTGGTGCATACAGCAAAGCAATCTTGTAGCGGTCGAAGGCGTGTTGTATTGGCGGTGAAGGATTGTTGTTGATGCAACGGTCTCATCCATCCCCTTCCGTTCCACCATCGCCTCTGTGCCATATCTAACTCGTGGTGCGATATACCATACGCCTCCACAGGTACGGAAACCCTGAACCACGTTGAGGACCTGCGTTCCCTGGCAAGATCTTGGAGGGCCGGTGACTCGGATTTGTCCGTCCTTGCAGACAAGGTAACTAATGTGCATGGCGGTGCCATTCCCAGGACGGCCCACTCCATGGTTAGTACAAGGCTCGACACGGGCAATCCCTGATTTAGAGGAGGGGGTTTGGAGCGTTCGGTATCGTTGTTTTACGGAAGGTCGGTGAGTTATCCACCCAAGCTTGTTGATGACATGACTGCTGTCCAAACCTTTCGTTTCCTTTGCTCACTTTCCAGTTTCCTCCTGTTGTCCGTGTGGTCGCCCTCTTCTCCTAGAATCATATCCGATCAGGTCTCACAACGTAGTGCAACGTAGTGCAACATGTTACTGTAACCCTCACCCCTGGCGGAAACACCATTTTTTGCCCCCATCCGTCGTATCCGCTTGGCAACAATTCCCATATTTTCGTGTGTGCTGTTTCCGCGTCCCTCCTCTGTCCCCCATCGTGTCTTGGTCCCATTGTTTCTGGTCTTCAGGTGAAGACTCTCTCGGCCGAGGAGATGCTTGCCGTCGCGAAGGCGTTCTCGCACTTTTTCTCGCTCGCCAACGCGGCCGACAACCACCACCGGTGAGCAAACTACGGGACGCCGTGGAGGAACAGGGCCAAGATGTAGATGAGCGTTGCCACGACAAAGAATGAACGAAGCACGAGTAGAACGATCCGAAACTCGGTTCGTGACGGTGGCCTGCGCGCTCGTGCCCACATACAAAGTCCTGTGCCAGCTCCGTATTAGACGCTCCCACCACACGTTCACCGTACCGCACAAGCAGTCGCAGGCGAATCGATCCTACAATCAAAAAGTGTTTCCCGTTGTTTCGACGTCTTTGTCGGGCATGTCCTCGGTTGGCTCCTGAAGGCAGACGACGGCATCACGGAAATACCCGCGGAGACGGGAGCGCTAGGTGTGCACTGTCAATCGTTGACGGTACGGTACGCAACTTTCGCTCCCTCAGCCTTCCTTTTCCGTGATGCGCGCGCCCGCCTTCCTGAGCGCACCCAGAACACGGCGAACGAGGATGGGCAACGCGCTTTGGTTGTAGTCGGCCGCGTCTGGATGGTATACGATTGCTACCTTCTGGATGTTCATACGCCATTGCGCGTACGCTCATTCTTATTGTACTGCTTTCAGAGTGAGGAGATTCCGGGAGAGGATCCAAGACAGCAAGAGCCTCGGAGTGGCGAGGAGGGAAGATTCGAGCCTCGGCACCATCGAGGGGCTCCTGAGCAGGAAAGTCGCCACCCCGGACCAGATCATCAACGCCTTGTGCAACCAAAAGGTTGGTTCGTTGGTTGGATCTTTGCGGTAAAGGAGCAACGGGTCGGGGGCGCGACAGACTGGAACCGAGGTTATAGAATTGCGATAAGAGAGAGAAGGCTTGGGGGGGGGGAGAGAGAGAAAGCGGTACTCCATCACCACCTTAAGGCACACCATGTGTTGTCGCCCTATCGCGAGGGCCGTGCGAAACGTATACGTTGTTTCACGGATTCACCGCACACGTGTTGACACTCGCTTGTCCCTCGAAGTCTTCGCACGAAGCCGACCTGCTCTTGACAGCTCAATTTTCGTCCTACCGATGTGCAGGGTGCCGAAACAGGCAGGACAACCGGGAAGGGAATGGGATGGCAGCGATCATCCCGGATTTTCTATTATTTCATTGCGGCACGTCCTTCACTTCCTCCTTCTGGGCTGTTTCTTGTTGCCGTGCGCCCTCTTTTCTGGTGCTGCATGTCCTCTTGGAAGTGTAGTGTAGCGCGTTGTTGCTGTTGAATTTCCACATCCCTTTCCACCATGAACCGCAACCTCAAACCCTCTCGGCCCTGTTCTTGTTGCCCTTTTTCTTCTCTTCGCGGTCGCAGGCCGAGCTGGTGCTGACGGCCCACCCCACCGAGGTGAACAGGCGCACGCTTCTGGCGAAGCACCAGGAGGTGGCCAGGCGGCTGGAAGACCTGGAGCAGATCGACCGCATCGGCGGACCGGAGGTGGCGGGAAGGTGAGGAGAAACGTACCCGGCGGTTTTTGTTTGCTCGATCACGACATCGCTGGCGCAACCTGTTGATTCGCAGTAGGTATAGTTCTGTGCTAGGTTAGTCGCTAGACGAAGGACGGGGGGGCACCATCGGGTCTACATGGAGGGAACGATCCCTTGCTTGCGTTGAATTTGTTATCCCGCAAAACTGCTCCCTTCCGTGATGCTCTTGGCGCCCACGATGTGTGGTTGGGAGTCTAGGGGGGGGGGTGTCGTAGGAGTGAACGTTGTCTGTAGAGCCTTCTTTTTACAACGATATTTGTAGTGCCTCTCCCAAGTGCGTTATTTTCATTGCTGTCTCCCTGTAGAAGGGTCAGGATGACGAAGTAACAATGTATATGCAAGACGCTCACTTCGCGGAGTGATAACCTTTGCAGTAGTCGATGCGCTAGGTCGGACTTCGATCGTTTTTGCTGTGAACGTTGCAACTGTTCCTCACCGACCCCGCACAACCTAAACCTACCGCATGGATGTTCAGGTTCGAGGCGGAAGAGGCTGCTCAGGGCTTGAAGAGGGCAGTTGAGGCCTTGTGGACCTCCGACGAGGTGCGGGAAAACCAATAATACAGATATAATACAATCCAGAGCATACCCTGGAACTTGTCCCGCCCAAACCTGGGGTATGTATCGAGTGAAAGGACCAGCACAAGTGCAAGCGCGTCCTGGCTCCGCTAGGCCCGCACAGGGGCATCGAGTTGCGGCCATGCACGGGGCTCCCAGGGCATGGCTCTCTATGTAATGGTTAGGGGTGCGGACTAGGATTTGGGTTGCTTGATTTCGTGAGCCAAGGGCGAAAGGGAGCATACAGAAAGCATCTTATCTCGGCGATCGGTCGGGCCGGAGAGCACGCCGTCGTTGAGATCTGAGCCGGGTACATGGGGGTGGCAACCAAGGTGTCGCTCGGCGACATGGCTCGCCGCGAGATGTAGGCACCCGGTGACGGTGCTGCGGTCAGAGGAGGGTCCCGATGTGGAATACTGGGTCATGTTTCCTTTGATCAGGAACATGCTCAGTGTACCCTGTCTTGGCGGTCGCCCGTTGTCAAATCCACCGCCTTTTACGCATGGCGCTCTCGAAACGTCTTTTGTTCTTTTTTTTTTCATTTTTTGTGCAGGTTCGCAGGATCAAGCCGGTACCGCAGGACGAGGCCCGCGCGGGCATTGCGGTGATAGAGCAGGTGCTGTGGGACGCCGTGCCCGCATACCTCCGCCGTCTGGACGGCGTCCTCACGGAGACCGTAGGGAAGAGTCTTCCCATCCAGGCGGCCCCCGTCGTGTTCGCTTCGTGGATGGGCGGAGACAGGTTTGCACCCCGAGCGCCTCGGCGTTGTTGTTGTTGGAGGTGGATTTTGTGAACGTGTAGTGGTGTTGTTGGACTATTTGTGGTTGCATTTTGATCGTCGGAACTCCTGTTGAAGACGTCTGACGGCAGTTGATACGGATGCTTCTTTCCCCGCTTTGTCATCGGACGACACACGGGTGTCCGGTTCCTTGTTGGCGATACCCCTAACGTGGCGTCGGCAGCGGTGGGCATGAACAATGGTCCGTTTCTTTCGGGCTTTCGGCAAAAAACGAAAAAACTGCTGTACAAGTGTAGTTTTAGGCTCTATCTCCAAAGTAGCGTCTCTAGCGAGGGAAATGAAATGAAAACTTTCACCTGAATGGAAGCTGACGTTTTCCGGGACGGATCGTTCGCGCGCTGGGTGTGTCGCAGGGACGGTAACCCGAACGTTACTCCTGCGGTAACCCGCGAGGTGTCGTTCACGGCTCGTCGTGAGGCCGCCACCCTCTACCTGAAAGACGTCGAAGACTTGAATATGGAACTCAGCACCACCAAGTGAGGGAGGGTTACTGTACTTGCCTGCCTGCTGCTACCTCACTTGGCTATCCCTTAAAGCGGTGCTGGCTTCACTCGATTCGCACTCCTTGAAATGGCGCTAGGGAGTTGCTTCCTCACTTGGCAAACCTCAACAGTGATGCTGGGTTGCTGCTTACTCACTTCGTAAATTTGAAACTTGTGTTGCGTGTATCTGATCTCAGGGAGTGGTTGCTGCAAACCCCCTTTCTGATGGATTTAAACCCATGGAGTTTGTTTACATTCCAACCCATGTTTCGTCTTGACTCCATACATGAAACCCAACACCTTCGAGAAAGGATTGTCCACTTCTATGAGGGTGGAGGTTGCCCTGTTTTACACTAAATTTGTTCAAGCAAGCATGAAAGCGACATTGAGTTGGGAAGCCCGGCGCAAATCTGTGGAATGTTTTTTTGTTATGTTTCTTGATTTGTTGTTGTTGTTGTTGTTGTTGTTGTTGTTGTTGTTGTTGTGTTGCTGGTGCGTGTTCCGTGCTCGTTGTTGTTCAGGTGCTCGCCAGAGCTTCGGGACGTCGTCGGCGATTCGCGTGAGCCGTACCGCGTCATCTGCAGGCAGCTCGAGAAGGACCTCCAGGAGACGATCGAGATGCTACAGGTCGGTGTTTTTTTTTTGCGTTGGCAAACCGAACGATCGATCGACACTGGAGACGAATAGACATCGACCTGTTCTATTAGTAGTTGTGTGCCTCAGGTCTATGGAAACTGCACTGACGCTATTGTTCGCGGCTTCTGCTGTGTGAGAGTCCAATTCGAAGGCCGGAAGTACGGAGTAGGGCATTTTGCCGGACTTGTTCACTCCCTCTTCCCCTGAGGGGCCATCGCCTCCGCCCGATTCCTGCGCTGTCATTTCCTGGCCTGATGGTATGTAGTTCAGTGCCTGTGCAGCCCTTAGGCAAACTTAGTCTTTGCTCGGGCTTGGATTGTTTTGCCGTTTCCTTGTTTCGGCTTTTCCGATCCCTCCGTTATCAAAAAGTAGCGCGGTACAAGTACGCACACGAGCTAGAGGGGTGGCGGGCACGACCTAATCTACGCTGAAGCCATCAAGATGAAAACTGGAAGTGTGTCGGTGGTGACTGCAGTGACTCGATCGACGCCAGAAACGATTTGGCATGCCGACTGCCTGAGTTAAGCAGCCTCTCTAGTTGGGACTTAAGCTTCGCGCCGGTGTTATGGTCCTCTTTGTTTTTGTTTGTTTATGTTCACGGTATCGTAGAATAACAATCAAATGATGGGAAACGTAGGACGCCGGGGCGTGCTCCCGCCATTGGTTGTCGTCGATTCGCCGAATCCAGCAACACCAGCATATCGACCTCAAGGTAGTACGTGACTTTCATGCCATGTCATGCCCGTCTGCCATGCCCTCTTGTCTTGTGATTGACATGTACCATATCTCGTGTTTCTTATCTTGCCACCGCTGCTCTCCGTTTTTTTTTTTTTCTACACCGTAGGAGATGATCGACGGAGAAATGGAGCCCGATGTGGAAGCCCTCCCCGTCAACTCTCGCACCCAGGTTAGGCCGTCTGTCCGTCCGAACGAGCAGCAGTATTGTGACCAGAACTGCGGCGACGTAGTTGTAATGCTGATCCTGTTAGTCCTGGTGATGTTGATGTCGGCTTTACCGATCATGCCCCGGCACATTTCCACCCTACAGTAGTTGCTGTCACGTCCGTTGCTTGTCTCGCGCAAATGTAGGAGCCTGCCCTGGATAACAACGCCTGGAGATTTTGTTGTTTCTCCGCCACGCTCACGCCGTTCTTTCACGGTTTCCGGGTCTTTTTATGTCCTGTATTTGGATAGCATGTGTAGAGTCGGGGCCACAAAGATGCAGGCTACTCTCCCCAAGCTCCCGTTGTTTGGGCGCCCTCCATAGCTTCGAATCCTAGCACGGAAACCTTGCATTTGTATGTACAACACTATAGGGCTTTGGTTGTTTTTTCGTGGTGACGATATTCTTGTCTTTTCTCTGATTCGTTGTTTTTCTCGCCGCACGTAGTGTTGAGCGGCTCCGCCCACCATGAACCGATGACAATAGCAAGTACCCCACACAACGCACGTAGCAAATGATGCAATACGAAGGCTACGGTAGCTCCCAACGCCTCTTCATTGCCCGTCCAGGGCAGAAGAACTGATTCCCCTGACCCCGTCATGTCTCCTCGTGCCTTGCGTTTTGCCTGCCATGCCATGCCGCGCCATGCCTTGCCACCACAACAGCTCTTGGAGCCCCTGATGATGATGTACAAGTCCCTGGTCTCGACGGGCCAGAGGGCGTTGGCCACGGGCCCCCTCGTTGACTCAATCCGCCGCGTTGGGTGCTTCGGCATCTGCCTCGCGCCCCTCGACCTCCGCCAGGTGAGTCATTTGTTCCGTCAGTTGTACGTTCTTGCGCGTTTTGACAGATCGATGTGTTTCGGGGTGCCAAGCCCCATCCGCGTCGCAACATGCCACACCGCTGACGGTACCATGCAGCCGTTACAATATCACGCTACGCCGTCGATTCCTGCCGCGTGGTATGAATCGATGACATACCACACAACACACCCTGTCTAGTGCATGATTTCACCCTTGACTGGTGTGTTTCTGAGTGGAAGCCCAATCGGCACTTGCTTTGCTTTGGCAGGAATCCACCCGTCACACGGAGGCCATGGACGCCATCACTCGGTACCTCGGGGTGGGCTCGTACGCCCAGTGGGACGAGACGACACGGCAGTCGTGGCTCCTCACCGAGCTGCAGGTACATCAAAAGCATGCGTACGGTGTAAGCGATGGTCACGTTATCGTGTTTCTTTTGCTGTGGTGGTTGGTCTAGTCTCCCGTTTGTGAGCTGTTTGTGATGGTTGTTGATGTTTTCGTGCACGAGCCCTTGCTCTCGGGACTGGTGCTGATTGCGTAGCCCCCCCTCTCCCCGTTCCAGTAACGCCACTTTAATTTTCCTGAAACAATTAATAAAACTGCTGAAACACGCGGGTGATCGAGGCTCTCAACAGCGCAACGGCGCCGTTTTAGACCCCCCCTCGAGCTATGGTGAAACTACCCACGTGTCGTGGTGACAACAAACCACGGCATATGCAAATTCTCCTCGTTGTTGCTTCTGCTCCAATTTGTGTGCCACTCTCAGGGAAAGAGGCCTCTGCTGCCCAGGAACACTCCCCTGTCCGAGCTTGGCTTCGACGAGATCGTGCAGGTGGGAAACGAATCCTTCTTTCGTCATTATTGCCGTTGCTGTTGTTGCCACCTGTTGTACAGTACGTTGAATATGATTTTAGACGGATGGATTCAAATTTTGGAACAAATCATGGAACCACGTGTCTCATCGCATGTCTTGAATTTTTTTCAGCGAAATGAGACCCTTACTTTTTTCGCTCCGAAAACTAGTGAGCACCTTTGACCACGATATTCTTGAAATATTGCGTAGGGATACACGTAATAACTTTTGGTGACCCATCTGTTCCTCTTCACCGACCGACAAGAATGTTCCTCTGCATCAGTAGGAACACAAACGACCTTCGTAGGAACGCGAAAAGGTGTGCGTCCCGGTAGGATACGCAACGGCATGTTTCTCAACAATATCTGCTGTCACTACTGTTAGCCTTGTGGTGAACATCCTGAAAGTGTTCAGAAGCACAAGCTTGGAGTATAATGTCGTTCCTCTTTGGCGTTAGGGTTATAACTGCAAGCGAGAGCCTTCACAGGGTGTTGTCATGTTCGTTTTTTTTCCATTTGTTTTGCGTACCACGGTGAATGACGCGGAGCCCTATTCCTGCATGTTTTTTTTTTACTATCGGGTGTTACGCCTTTTGTTTGATGGCTTTTGAACCAACCAGGACACCCTTGGCACGTTCGAGGTGGCCGCCACTCTCGGCAAAGAGGCCCTCGGTGCTCAAGTTATCTCCATGGCCTCCTCCCCCTCCGACGTTCTCGCGGTCAAGCTCATGCAGGTGAGAAACAGGGAGAAACCTCGCTTGTCTACGTTCGCATACAGCAGTAGTGGGACTTTTTCCCGTTGTTTATTGTGACGAAGTACGAGAAGGAAGGACTCTTTAGATGTGTATAATCGTCTGCTTTGAAGACGGCTGTGATACGTTTTTTGTGTACAGTGTGATGAAAGTCAAGAGCGACCGATTTTTTTGGTGTAGTCTTGAGCCGTGTGCGTCGAAGGGGCGGCGCGACACGAAAGGGCGGAGAAGCTAGAGAGCATCCACCAGGATCAGTCACTGTCGATGGCACGCCCACTCGTCACCCTTGCCTGCCAAAGAAGCCACCCGGGAATACTAACTAGCGTTCCTATTGTTGCGAGCTTGCGCTGACAGGTCACAGGATTATCAAAACCCCAAATCGGTCGGTGTGACGTTAGGGTTGTGAGGGGGGTTGTGCATGCCCAAGATATGTCAAGCCTCTTGCCGATTGGAAACCCCAGAGTGTTGCGGTACTTCTTGGAGGCCATGATGATAAATACGAAAACTGTTCGTGCGGGTGTCCCCCTTTAAGTGTCTTTGAGCTAACCACGAGCCCGCCGTCATCTTGCCGTGGGTGATAATGCTGTTGCTGTTGCTGTTGCCGGAGCAGAAGGAATTCGGCATGCCGTGGGACATGCGAGTGGTGCCGCTTTTCGAGACGCTCGACGACCTCAAGCGGTCGGAAGCCACCTTGAGGTAGTGCACCCATCTGATGTGTTGACTTTCAGTATAATTTACATACGCTTCTTTCTTGGCGTCGCGTGTCCATCTCTGGATGACTCACGGCTCACGTGAGAGTAGCGTAAGGGCTTTGTTGATAACCTGCCAGCTGCTGCTCGCCGAGTGTAAGGGCGCGCTGTTCTTTACCCCGAACATCACCTTGGCACCGTCGATGATCCGTTGGCCACCAACCAATGTCGCGCATGTACCGAGCATGGCCAGTAGAGCAGAATCGATGCCTACCCTATGAAATTATGACACCATCGCGGTGCTGTCTGTACCGCAGGACTCTGCTCTCTCTCCCCTGGTACCGTGGCCACATCGATGGTAAGCAGGAGGTGATGATCGGATACTCCGACTCGGCTAAGGACGCCGGCAAGATGGCTGCCGCTTGGGCGCAGTACAACGCTCAGGTATGTAGGCTAGGTGTGTGTGTCTAGCGTCTGGGTACGAAATTCGCAACAGTGAACCCTGGAGATTCTCGAGCCGACCAAGCCTGCTGTTCGTGAAAATTGTTGCGTTTGCTGTTCCGCTAGAGTTGTAATCGATTTTAAGGATGGTGCTATGAGACGGTGCTACGAACGGTCCACACGTAGCCTACGACTTTGTTGTTCTCTTCAATGAGAATCGCGGCGTGTGCGTTGTGTGCAACGAGGCAAGCTGGTACAGCGCGCCTTTAACCACCGGTACACCCGTCGCCTCGCCATGAGTGCATCATCCCATCAATAACGCCGCGGCTGTTTGCCAGGAGAAAGTAGTGGCCGTCGCCGGCAAAGCAACAGAACGCACTGCTGTGCATCTCACGCGACGGTACGCCCAGATCGATAAGTTCCAATCCCCCCCCCCCTGGATTTGTTCTCGTTTGGTCATTAGCACACTCCCGAAACTCTAAATCGACATAAAACAATCCCCCTCCCCCCTTACATTTGTATTGCCAGGAGCGACTGGCGGCGGTTGCGGAAGAGGCGGGCGTGAAGCTCACCTTCTTCCACGGCAAGGGCGGGACTGTCAGCAGGGGCGGTAACCCCGCTCTTTACCAGGTGCAGCTGGTGTTGTGCGCTGTTGTTTGCTTCCGTTTTGATTGTCCGTGTGCAACCGGTAGTTCCTGCCCCGTTTTCCATATCCGCCTTGTTTCTTCGCGAACGCGCTACATATTCGCACGAAGAAGGCGCCTCATTGCATGTGAGCTTTGTTGGGCCCCTCCCTGCCTTTCCCTGATTCATCGCGATCTTTCTTTTGGAAATGTCCTCCATCTCACACTTGTGTTTGCACCAGGCGATCATGGCACAGCCGAGGGGAACCTTGAACGGGCACTTCCGCGTGACGGAGCAGGGAGAGATGATCACCCAGAACTTCGGGCACCCTGGTATCGCCGTAAACACCCTCGACATCTACACCTCGGGAATCCTGCACTACACGTGAGGAAGGGGTATGCATAGCATTGTTCACCTTTTTTTGTTTTTTGTTTTGAGGCATGTGTTGGTGATGCCTGGGACTATTCTAGGGTAGCAAAGTTCACAGTTTGTGTCTGTGATGCCTATGATAGCATAGTCGACAGCCCCCCTTGTTTGTTGTTTCGAATCATGTGTTGGTGATGCCTGGGACTACGCTAGGGTAGCATAGTTCACAGTCTTGTTTTTTTTTTTCGAGTCAGGTTCTAGTGATCAGCCTCGAGGTATGGTTTGGGACATGCCGTTCGTGCGTGACTGCCGAGGTTGTTGGCTTGAGAGCGTCTCTGTTTCTTGCTGCAAGAGAGCTTGAGCTATCGTTTTCTTCGAATGGGCGTGTGCGTCGCACTCTTTTGTACCCATTACACTCAAGAGGAGACATGTTTTCACCCCGGGATTTTCTGACCGCAGAGTGAAACGACGAAGTCGAGTGAGTATTCACAAAGAACAAAATTCCAAACGGGCGTGCTTTCGTCACCTGCAAGGAGCTTTCGCTTCCTGATTTCGGTCTTTTTCCCCACCTTCCACAAATGTGGACCACGTTGACGTTTGCAGGTTCGAGCCCCCGGCCGTCCCCTCGCAACAGTTTCGGGCAACGATGGACACTCTTTCGGAGGTATCCTGCGAGGTGCGTGTGCTAGCCTTCAGAGTCTGCGCCGTCATTGTTGCCGCCATCCCATTGAGCAGACCACCGACGCCGTGTGTCGTTGTTTTCTACAAGCCTGCGGGTTAAGGTTAGATTTCGGCTAGTGCTACGCGCCTGTGGACATGCCGTCTTGTGGCTGCTCCCCGCCTTGTTTTTTGTGTGTTGGGCGCACTCTTCAAAGCTCGTGGTGGGGGGCTACGCGGACCGGGAGAAAAACACGATTGACGAAAGCACAACCTTTTTCACCACGAAACCGGGACCTTTCACCACAATACCAGGACCACCCCTATATCCCCATGTTGCTCTCATCCGTGCGCTTCCATCTCGCTTTTCTGATGTCCGATATGTACAAAACGTTCGCACGCTCGGCGCCAGGCGTACCGCGACATCGTGAGGAAAGATCCTCGGTTCGTGCCCTACTTCAGGACGGCCACCCCCGAGCTCGAGCTGGGAGGCCTCAACATCGGGTCACGGCCTGCTAAGAGGAGGCCTACTGGTGGAGTAGAGAGTCTGCGGGCTATCCCTTGGGTGTTCTCCTGGACTCAGGTAGGATTGGACTTTGAACGATCCATCCGCGAGAAGAGCTGGTGTGCATTTCAAGCAGCAAGGCATTGCGGAATTGTTCCAAGTTAGGTCATTGCCAAGACTGCCATTTTTTCAACGGAGGTCTTTCTTTTTGCCGTGCTTGATTTCGTTGTGAGTGGTGTCTTTGGATACCAGCTTGCTCTAGTTTTTTCTCAATGCGCTGAGAGTTTTCCTGATAACTCCTGAAAGTGCTGACGGAAGCAGAATGCACCACATGTCAAACATGTCAACAGCCTCCGCCGTTGTCCCCCCGTCCCTTTACAAAGGCAACACCAGGAAATAGTCTGTTCGCGCCTCTTCTGCAAGCTCACTTTTTCCATCCGTCTCATGGGGATCCTTTTGTACTCCCATCCGACGCTTCTAGTCCCCTGCTTGTCTAAGGTGCTGTTCCACTCCTTCTCTCGTTGTCGATGTGCTCGCGCAGACGAGGTTGAACCTGCCGGCGTGGCTGGGCGTGGGCGATGCTCTCGCAGCAGTGGCTTCAACCAGCGAGGGCGTCGAGAACTTGAGCACCATGTACGCGACCTGGCCCTTCTTCAAGACCAACATCGGTACGCTGCTGCTGCTGCTGCTGCTGCTGCTGTAGTAGAGCAGCCAGACCTGTCTGTCTTGGTGTGGAAACGTTTGTGTTTCTGCCGTTGTTGGGGTGCAGTCGACGCCGTTGCTGTTGTTATCAATGGTGTGGGCGAGTGGGGCTTTCTTGTAGTTCGTCGCTGTTATTCCTGTTGCTGGTGGGTCGCTTTGCTGTCAAGGAAGGCCGTGCGACATACAGTAGCTGCCAGTATCGCAACCACCGTATCCGCCGACGTGCCCGCCTGCTTTTGTCCATCCATTGGGGGGCCTTCGCGCGCAGTTCCGTGCATGGCCGGGATACCAAAGGAGCGCTTTCCTCGTCGTTGTCGACGATACAACTTGTCTGCTCTGTTATACGACACGGGACCCGATCCGCCGCCACCCTTCACTCGTGCTGTCTCTATCTCGCCTGGTATTTTCGTCCCACTTGCCGCCTCTCACTCGCACGTTCTGCGCATTTGTTTTTCTCTGTGTCGTTCGTGTGTGTTTCTTTACGATGATCCGGTTTATCATCGCCCCGCCGTTCTCGAAGACCTTTTCGAGATGATCATCGCCAAGTCCGATGCCCGCATCGCCGGTAAGTTGTACTAGAATCGATATTTTGCAATTGGTACAGCACAGGTTTTTTGTCTCTTTTTTTTTTCTTGTTTTTAGGTGCAGCTAGGTGCTGGCACGGGTAGCATTTCTTGTTCAGCTCCAGTTTTGCTTGTTTATGCTGTGTCAAGCTGTTTCCTGCGCAATGTATTGATCCTATGATGGTGCGCGTGTTGGACGCCTCTCGTGTTCCTCCTCAAAGCGCGGCTCCTTCCTCCCCCCTGCCCACCCACCTCGTCCTTCCAAGACACCTTTCGGTTGTTTTGCGGTCTCGCGGGGGCCAAGGGCCCGGGAATGGGAGTCCACCTGAGTTTCTTTTTTCATGTTTTGGTATCTGAGCGACGCGCCCAAATCCATGTCGTGACGTCAGCCCCTCCTCAAGTCAGGTTATGTCTGCTGTTGGCCCGTTGGTGGGAGGTTTCAGGTAGGGCGGATATAAAACCCACCCTGAGGGGTACAATGCATACACGCCGCGAGGAGGTTGTACAACTTGTTTTCGGTGGTGTTGATGTAATCGTGTTGTTGTTGTTGTTGTTGTTGTTGTTGTTTTGTATGCATTCCGGTCCCACAGAGCACTACGATAGCGAGCTGGTTGTGGATGGAGAGGCCAAGGAGCTCGGAACAGAGCTCAGGAGGTGAGCTAGAGAAAGGGAAGCCGGCGTCACCGTTTTTTTTTTTTTTTTTTTGCTTTTTTAATGATAGTGCAGGGGGGGGGGGGGGTTTTTTTNGTGAGCTAGAGAAAGGGAAGCCGGCGTCACCGTTTTTTTTTTTTTTTTCTGCTATTATAATGATAGTGCAGTGGGAGTGGGGCGTTTTTTTTTTTTTGGAAGGTGGTGGTGGCGGTGGCCGGGGCACCGCAACAGTGGTGATGGAAGAAGTGGTCGTGAGTAGTGTTGTGGTCGTCGTTTACCTACGCTGCTGCGGCTGGAAAATCTAGCGGGGCTTGTCCCGTTGAATACGTAGTCCCAGGCACCCTACACTCTACGACGGATGTCGTGCTCCTTCCAAGTGCTGCTATATTGGGGCAAATATGCACACACGAAGAACGGACGATGTTGGGAGATTTTTTCGAATAGCGCCCAGATGGCTACTGAAGGTCGAGCGTGTTCAGGAAATAAACCTGTTTGTGTAGTGCGTTGGGCCGGACGAGGAATTATGTGTCATGCGGCACCCGACGACAAGAAGCACTTATTTCTGCTGGTCCCCTCCCGCCCCACGGGTTTGTATTGCCTGTTGGAACCCTGCGTGCGTATCAGGCGACTGGGAGAGGCGACCGCTGAGATCCTCAAGGTGTCCAAGAACCCGGAGCTGATCGCCTTCAACAAGCTGCTGCGCTGGCAGCTGGCTCTCCGAAACCCTTACTTGGACCCTGTCAACGTGATGCAGGTGAACGAAGAATGCTTGTGGTTTTTAGTAAGTAGGAGGTGCTGAATGGGGATTTATCCCCATGATTCAGATAGGGCACGAGGGCGCACGGAGCGGAGTTTGTTTACGTCGTTGCCACGCCCTCGACCCCCCGTCTTATGTCATGTGCTATCGATGCAGTTTATGGTGGGGGGTCTGTTGTATATGGTTAAGCGTCGTGATTAGCAGGGTGCATATAATGCAAATATGTGGAAGTACTGAAGTCAAGTTGTAGCACAGGTTTGTCGAAGCTGGTATGGTGTTCGCTATACGTTACCACGCTACTTGATGGTATACAATTGCCCCCCCCCCGCCGCCGCCCCCCCCCGGTGTTTGCCATCGGGGTTGGGTTTTCGTCGCTTGGCAACGACGT
>CACKRE030005165.1:54766-69224 GCA_902602495.3 Ectocarpus sp. CCAP 1310/34
TTACGGCATGCACGACTATGAGTACCCCCCCCCCCCCACAACCGCCATGGCACTCCCACGATTTTTCGATAAGGTGCGTTTTTTGTGTCCTCCTTCGCCAAACCTCCCGTTCGCATTCTGCCAGAGACCCTTGCGCTACTGTGTAGGTTTAAATCGGGCCGTATTTATGGCTCATGGGCTCATGAAGGTTCACCGAAATGAAGCAGGAAGGGCGGGGAAAAGAGGGAGCATACCAAGATCCGGACCATTGGACACTAGTCTCGATCAACACAGCACTGGTGTGTTGACAGTTATGATTACTTAGAGAATTTTCTGGCCGCAGACTGCGCATGGTGCACTCTCCGGCTATTGTGGTCAGACGGTCGGTTCGAAACATTCCTGACCCTTGTTGGACCACCATCAACATCCCCAACTACCTTGTTTCCGCTGATATACTGGCAGAGCTACGTTGCTTCTCCTCCCTAATGAAAAATAAAAGAAAGTAGCTAATGCGTTTCCTAGCATTTCGCTGAGGCAACCTAGAAAGATGGTGCAGCCAACAGAGTATCTTTGTGCCAGGCGCCACAATGCAATACCCATACCCCAGTGACGTCCATCAAATTAACTTTGCTTCTTCACACACTTTTTGTGGGCCCATATCGTATTCAAGCTGACTTTGAAGCTGACATACAGCGGCTCGTGTTTCGTTTGCTGTGATTTCCGCCCGCTTCGGGGCTTGCGGCACACGCGTATATCGCACGTTACACGCAAAAATTCCAACCTTAGCTTTGCCATTTGCCATAACTAAAATCAAACCTCGACCTACGCTTGTAGTTCCAACAGCTACACTAGCTGCACAGGCCGTTTAGGGGGTGCACAGCACGTTCAATATGCCGCCTTTGCTTGCCTGCTTGACCACGGTGCTCTTTCCCGACTCTCCTGCACCCAGGAGTAACACCTTGACGTGCCGCTGATCTGCTAAGGCGAGGTCCTCTAGCTGCTTGTCCACCGCATTTGTCTGTAGAAATCAAGAGAAGGAGAGTGCCGAAACCTTAAGTGGACACATATCGCTCCGTTGATGAAGCAAAGCGTTTTCCGCGACTTGTTTGAGGGAATGATGCCCCTTACTGCCTGTTGCACGATCCATGTCTCTGTTCGCTGGTACGACTTCAACAATAGACCTGGGAATATTAACTGCTGCTGTTGTTGTCTTCTCTAAACCAATGTAGAGAAATCCACGTTTGATGTTTGGTGTCAGCTACGTCAAACCAAGCAAGCTGTAACATACTGTAGACTATGTACTGTAGAGACGATAATAGTCTAGAACTAACGCCAACCAGTCGATGCACACGGTGTTTGGTTTACTCACCGCAGCATCGGCGTCCATTATCCGAATTGAGTTGACGCATCCCATGGTAGTCTTCGCGCCACCCCCTCTCCGCGGGCGCGGAACAGCTCCACTGTTGCTGTTATACGAGCGTTTGCGACAGGTGGGCCACCGATCGCCCCAACTAAGCCGCTCCCGTCGAGCTACCAGCACGCGTGCCCCTCGATACACACACGTGCTGGTTGATGAAGAACAACTTCCCGAAGGTTGGCGGTGTGTGGTTGGTATCGGTGCTTGTGGTGGAGCTGTACGTGAGAGCCCGGAGATGGATTGACTGGTACGAAAGGCCCCTCTCCCTTTGATGTGCCCGAAACACGCCCGCCCGCAGCTTCCAAGAAGTGTAGTACGTGTTGAGCAAGAGTGGTCAGGTTGAGCGCGCGGTGTACATATATTGGAGTCTTTAGAAACAGGGGGGGGGTAGCGCCCACGAAACTGCTGTGAGGACTAGGCTTTGGAGTGCTATAAGGAGCGATGTTGCGGGGTGTATAGAAGCACTCTTTGATTAATTTGCAGCATCTTGACGTGTCGAGAATAGCATGTGCTTTCCCACCTACCAGTGTACAGACGTGTAGCCTGCTGTAAAGGCGTGCCCCTTTGCTGGTTAATACCCCAACGTGAAGCGAGACACGTGTCCAGACAAGGTCAACACGGTGTGCCGTAGGGTATGCCGTGAGCGAAAGCCTTTTCTATCCAGTCCGCCCACGGAACGAACGTACACCCATCCAAGCGTCGGCACGCTTCGCGGGGCACAATTGTCGCGACGACGCAACAAACTCACCTGTATTTTCACCAACCCTCAGAGCTGATTGGATTCAAACGTGTGTCTGGCGTTGCCATCGGAGCACCGAGCGTTTACTTCGTCGGCCCCCCCACACACCACGCTTTCTTCGGCCTCTTGCAGCTCCGTTGTGCGTATCTCCCTTCGCGCAAGACCTGCAGCGCGCGTCGACGATCACACGCTCTGTAAGTTACGTTTCGAAAGCGGTGTAACAAACGAAACAAATGCGGCGAAATGCCTGCCGTTTCCACTCTGTCTCAGGTCTCAGGGACATTAGTTTCTGCCGGCTCCATGAGGCTCCATGACCCACGCGATATGCAGCAGAAATATTCTACAGGGTGATTGGTTGTTGTTATTCCGGCAAGGAGATGGCAGCTACAGCTCCCGCTTGGGAAGACGATTATTCCCCTGCCTCATCTAAGCCGAGCATTGTCGATCAAGGACAACGAACCGCGACAGCGGCGGAACTTGACCCGACAAACGAAGAGAACGATCTTGATCTATCCAAGCCGACCCTTGCAGCCGCAGTCATTCGAGACGCAGAGCACCGATGTTTGCAGCAGGTGAGCTAGAAAATACCGGGAATGTTGTTCCTTATGTAAAGTACTCGAGCCATTGTGACCCTTTCTCAGGACAAGGAACATTATGCATCGTGAACCGTTGACGGAACTCGCTTTCAACACGAAGCAAGCACGGCCCAACAGGAGACACAGAAACACGCACGTCATTTGAATAGTCCACCCCGACAACCGGTGTCAGCCATTGGTCAACGATAGGAACTCTACAAACTAGGGTTTCAAAGCGCAGTGCTTCTTTGTTGCGTATGCCCTAAAAAAAGGGCTGCGACATGGGGGAGACTACGCGCCGCCAAAGCGACATGGTGTTATGTATTTATACGGCCGAGAAGGACCCCCCGCACAACATGCTGGTAGTTGCGGACGAGTTTGTACACAGAAATATTCGCAGTTGTTACCGACGCCAATCGGTGCAAACACCAACTAATTGTAGAATGTCATAGAATCTCGCCTTGCAAAGCTTTGCTTCATCATACGACCGCGGTAATGCCTCTGCCGACCAGCTTTCCATCCGTTCGTCCCTGGGACCAACTCCAGTCTACTTGGTAAACGGCTGATGCACTCATCAGTGTGTAGTTCTCACTTAAAGCCTTCCCGTGCAAACCTTGTTGATTGGTCCCAAGCCTGGTGCTGCTGGGCAAGCACGGTTGACGCAATTGACAAGCGTGGGTAAAGTCGTATATTTGGTTGCCCCGTGCAGACAAGCAACAGGAAAGGGGTACCATGGTGTGACGACATCTGACGCGAGTTCAGTGTGGAGCTAGTCCGACCACTGTGTGCAGGTTAGAGCCCCTTCGCTTCTTCAGTCCGTTTCCTTCCTTATCCTTCCTTCCTCTCGCAGTCGCTCGCTCCCACTCACTCCTAGGCAACACTGAGCGACGGGGAACGATTGCACATCGATTGCAGTTGCTACTAACCATTGACCGCTATCTGTCTATTGTCGAGATACCAGGAATATGGGCAGGTGGTCGGGATGCTCCTGAAAGATATACCCGCCCACATGGCATCATAGTCCAAGGGTCCAAACACCATAAGAATATGCACCACAAGCATCAAGGCACTCAAGCAACAGTCGCAAGAAATTCACCGCCGTAAGACCCATTCGGAACTCGGAACACATCCAACTTGCCAATGATACGTCAGGAGATACCCCGAAGATCCACGTCCGTGGAACGACCACGTGCACGTTTTATAGTTTCTCAAAAATTTCACATATGTACTACCGCAGCAGCCTTGGTAAAGATGACATAATCCACCTCACGAACAAGCCTCGTGATTTGTGACAGGACTTCACCGTTATCGCGAAGATAATTCCTCCTTATCGATTCCATGAATGGAGCCGACCGTGGGTTCTAGGATGGCATCACACTTGACTACAGAAATGTGGTGTGGATGTACATAGTGAAAATGCTCTTCACCGCAAGTTGTGATTGAAATCGTCCGGACTTTCTCTGTAGTTCGAGTTTTTCATCCGTTAAAATTTACTACAATCATACGATGTTCATAAAGTGCACAGGACCACACGCTATCCAGAGTATTCAATGTATCCAAAGCTTCTGCCACCTGTCTGGGTTCGTCACCATTACGAAAGATATACAACTCTCGTGACACTTCCACAATAGAGCACCGTACACGTAAATCGATGCCCTGAAACTTTGTCTCACGGCTTGTCTCTTGCGGGTTTCCGCTGCGCAGCGGGAAAGAACCAGCCAAGCAATGGAAAGAGCGTTGGCCGAAGTGGTGAAAGCCGAGCGTGCGGCGAAAGCCGAGACAGTGAGGCACCAGCTCCGCGACCTTCAAGACAACGAAAATGATGGTCAGGATCATCGAGGGAAGGATTGGACGTAAGTATCACTCAGCAGGTTGTATGTGTCTTGCCATGTATCGCTGTGCGCCCTCTGGTTGTGGCGGTTTTTGTCTTCGAAAACACTTATCCCGTACACTGCGCTTCCCAATATATGTAGCTCTTTCTCACAACAACACTACAATCTACGTCGCACTAAATCTGGGGATCGCATGCTCCGAACGGTAACAACCATCCACCCTCATAACCGCACGATATCCCTGAAACCCGAAACATATCAGGCCGCATACGCGAGTTGGGCATCGGAACTCATGGGCCCGTCAGGCGAAGGTCGGGCGGGCCACGGGACCAATCAGGTCCCCCGCATGGGCGAAAGACTTTCACGAGATGAAGCGCCGCGCATCATGGGCTTCCGCGCTAGAGATCACGATGGAATACGAGGTACCCCCAATCCTTCCCGAGGTGCCCCTCGAGCCCCCGCCGGTTCCTGTGAGAAGGGGCACGATAGTATCTGCTGTGTTGGCCGCGGTGGCCGAATCTCCGTCTTCACCCCCTTCGACAAGCTCCGAACGAAAAGGTGTGTTGGGATGTCGGAGACCTGATCTAGTGGTTTCAACATCCAGTTCGCAGGAAGTACACAGCAACAACTTCGTTTCCTTTGCTTCAACACCCTATCTTAAGTCGGCGGACAGCGCAGGGCAGTACTGAAAGCTTCGTAAGACATTGTTGGACGACATACCGTTGGCAATAGGCTGATGAGATCAGCGAAACCCACCTGAACCCCGCGCTTCCACCCTCTCCAACTACATCCTCGCTTGACGTTGAGGGCACCTGTTGGGAAAAAAATTGTTTGTAGTTCGAATGCTACCAACAGATGAAGGTTTTCGAGACCATCATGTCGGGGAACTTGACAGCCAAGTCACTCACTAGCGGAGTAACTTATGGTGCAGCTTCAACCCTCCTCTCTCGAGAGCGATGCATCGCAACTACGGAAGAATACGATGATGAACTCTGACATCATTTCGTTTTATCCGATCTGCATGGTAGGCAAAACGGGGAATTCGGGGCCGGTTCTCGACGACGACTGGGTGGTGCGAAAGTTTGCCCAGATACGAAGGCGCTCTAGGAGCATCGATTCCGCCATTGGGGATATTTCGGGGTCGCACAAGCAAGCGCAACCCTCAGCGCCGGTTGTCGACGCCAGGAAAATAAGTCCGAACACCCATCCGATGCGGATCGGGGGTATGGTGACACTTGAACCCCTCCTTCAGCGAGACACGACGGACGCTGATGATGCCGGAAGCCTGTCCACCGACCGCGGCGTTTTACCGCATCTTACGCAGGGTGGGGAGACACTGTGCCCGCTACCTATGACCTCAAAAGAATATCAAGGCCGGCACCATGATGCCATCCATCAAACCACGGTCGACGACATTGTTGCTGCTCAAGCGGATCCCCAAGGCAGTCTTCTCCCGCCGACAAACCAAGATGAAACAAATGAAGACGCACCGCTCGAACCACCCGGAACTCCCTTCGTAGGAGCAGAGAATTTCCAAGCGTGGCCTCACGTTCTGCCATCACCTCGAGAAGGGCAACACGGGACCAGCGCCCAAGCAGCGATCTGCGAAGAAGATCGCCCTCCTGTCGCCCAGCGAGCGACGCACGAAGAGCGACTGCAACAAGAAGGGAAACTTTTCGACGTTTCACCCGAAGAGAGGGCGCTGTCCCTCCCAAGCAGCAGCCTCGTCGCTGATGATGGGAGCGGCGAGCTCAACCCTCTCGGCCGCAGTGCCCTGTGGGACGCGCGCGGGCCTGTGTCGGCAGGAGGCGGTCGAGGCACGGGTCTACGCGGACGATGTGGCCAGGGTGGTGCCGTGGGCGCTAAAGGGGGGACGATGTGGTCCAGATGGTGCGTGCTCGTGATAGATTGCATGTACATCGGTCAGTGCTGTGTACAATTCGGTACTCGCGCCGAGAATCCCCTTCGTACCACGCCCAAATTGGCGCGTTTGGTCAGGCTCGAGAATGGTCGCGTTCACGTCGACGCCGAATCTGACCTTATCAAAAACAAAAAATTCCTGGGACTGCTGCAGTCGAAACCACGTTGAACATGCTCGTCCTTCCTCATTGCTGATTAACGGACGTTGACATCGAAAGTGCCGCTGCTGATCGTAAAGGTAAGGCAGCAAGGACTCTAAGCTCACACTGGCCAACGGCTTTGAACACTTGGTCAGAACGATTTCATATGTATGTTGCTGGTGCGGGTGTGATGGTTTCAGTACATACTCGCACGGCTTTGGGAGCCATCGTGACGTCTCGGTCCAACGCGTTCGCTCCTTGCGCATGCGAGCAGGAGGAAGCAAAAGGAGGAGGAGGAAGCAGCAGCCAGAGAGGAGGCCAAGAACGCGAAGGAAAGACGGGCGAAAATGGTCCTAGAGGTGACGTTTGCGAAAACACTTCGCCCACACAGAAGTCACCTTCGCCATAGCCACGAGCTGTCCGACTGGACCCAGTACATTAGCCCTGGCTCGAGGCGGCCATGCTAGACCTGATGCTGTCTGCCCAAATGTCTCTTGTCTGGACTGGATTGGCACCTGTTCTTCGCCCCTCCCGAAAAATGAAAAGTATTTCATTTTTAACAGAAACCAAAGCACATGGACACAAGCAGGAGAGTTGCGAGAACCACAACAGTGATTCAATGAACGGGAACGGAACAGTTCTGTCTAGTACTTTTCAAAGATTTCTACGCTTGCAGTGCAGTTGAGCAACAGCGTCTACCGAGTCAATAGCAGAATTCCCCAAACGACAACAAGGGATGGATTGGCGTGAAGCTCCTGTGCTGAATCGACAGTCGCCCATTAAAACGAGATCCAACGTGACACCCGTGCAAAGCTTGCACTCGCTGGTGGGCCGGCCTGATACCATGTGCACCTGCGGCGGGCATCCATCTCGCGCAGGTTCTTGCCCGTAGCGAGCACATCTTCCGGTGCAACGCGGAAAGAAGAAGAAGAAGATCGTTGGGAAACGGCATAGGAAAACGGGCGCTGGAGAACGTGGCTACCAAAGATGGCGAAGAAGGGCGGGCAGCGACAGCACCGACAAGTGAGGAACGGGCTTACACGAGCCCCGACTATGGCGGCCGGCAGCCAGCCAAGGTTATGGCTGCCTCCGCCGTTGCCGCTGGCAACGACAAAATCAACAGCCGCGAGAACGATGCCACCACTAGTACCCAGGGGGACAACAGCAGCAAGCCCAACCTGAAAAACCAATCGGCAAATATCCGAGGGGGAAATTCGTCATCGTCATCCCCGGAGTCCGATCACTACACCGACAAATACGAAAGTGCGGCTGGACACGGTCCCTCTGCCGGAGGAGCAAGGCCGGTGGAAAAAGAGGCAGCGAAAATAGAGCAAAGGGAAAGCGGGAGATTCATGGCGGCCAAGCGCGTAGCAGCCAGGAAACGACTAGAGAGGGCAGAGGAGGAAGCACGGAAACAGGTACGCCAAGCTCTGAGCACGCGCCTCCGTAGTTCCAAAGGGAAGGAAGGGTGTGTTGCATGGACTTGGCCCTAGAGGCATGCCCTGGTGAACCTCGGCGGGAACACTTTTTTTGTGTCTGTATCAAGCCTTGTCGCCAAGGTAGCACAGCCGCATCAGGAGGCGTCAGCACGAAAACGTGCCGTAGTCGTTAAACCATTGACATCGCATCCCTACCAAGCCGGGACGGAGCACGCCAGGTTCCCACCGGACCAGGCTCTCACATCACCAAGCGGGAAGCGCCGTGATGCGGGGGGTGTACTCGTGATGCGGGGGGGGGGGGCATTGAGCGGTTGTCTCCGGTTGTGTGCGCATGAGATGATTCAGCTGACAGAAAGCTCTGGGAACACCTACCTATCTCAGGCCGTGTTAAAGGTTCGTGGACAATAGTTTGATACGTTAAGATTCCTGGGAAAAGAAAGCAGAATGGTGAGTTCGTTGACTGTCAAACATGCGAAAATAGAAACAAAAACTTTGAGCTCTATTACCAATTCAGGGTTGTCGGTTGTCACCCTATTCATCGGCACTCCGCTCACTTGCCACTTCGCTCACACGGGCGCAGGAGGAGGCGTCAAAGCTCGAAGCAAGACGGGCTTTCGAGGAAAGCCTTCGAACAAACTTCCCGAAATGGTCGTATTCCTCGATGAAAAAAGGTGGCGGGGTCGCGAAAAGCGACGGAACCTCCAGGAGAAGGAGGTATTGCTACTGTACCTGTGTTTGGCACAGTTCTTCGACAAGAATCTGCCGACATGGTAAACATTCACCCCTGTTGTGATTTCCTCATACGAGTTCTCGATGGTGCCCAGGGCCTCCTCTCAACCCGATCGACATAGTGCGGCACCTGGCAGATATAGGCACGCTTTCTGATGCCGAAAGGCAGACAAAACAGTATTACCTACGAAACAGCAATAAGTTCGTAAATGTTCGTTGGTTGTTCCGCGCAGGGCGTCGGCTCCGGCTTCCAATGGCATCTCCTCTACCCGGCCCTCCAGTCTGTCCTTGGGCTCAATCGACGAATCAGCAACCCCTCTTGGGGTGTCCGCTCCTCCTGCAGCAGGCACCAGCGGCAGCAACAGGGACGTTTTGGTGCGGGTGCGGGTGCCGGTAGCCGCTAAGGAGGACACGACAGCAACGACGGGATCAACAACGCTAGCACCGAGCGGGGGCGGTACCCCGCTGCCCGACACACAGGTAGTTGTGTGTGCGTGCTGGTGGTGGGTGGTCGTGATGTGCTGGCTGTGTGTCACTATGTAGAGAGGGATAGGCGTTTCCGCCCGAACCTTCCTCAACTCCACCCCCTTAGACAGAAGCACCCATGACCCGCCGGCGGGACTAGCGTTCAGCATGGACATTTTGCTGCTTCTGAATCGCTCACTCCTACAGGTACCTGATGACGACGGCAACGACCTCTTCAACGGGATGGTTCCTGAGCCATTGCCACAAACTTCGTCGGGGAATACTGTCAAGGGCGTCAACGCCTCCGGCGCCGCCGCCGCCGCCGCCGAAAAAGCTAGGGAACGACAACGGGACCGGCGTCGAAGGCATCGGCGAAAGGAGAGGGAAGAAGAAGCAAAGTCGTCGAGCCTGCTGGAGGAGCTTGAAAGAGAGGCCCATGGCTCCATCGTGGCTTTCAAGGGTGAGCGGCGTAGCTGGGTGCACATACGGACGTTGCTGTCATGTCTCCGGGTCTGTTCCACACCCCCCCTCCGTCTGTTGCTTTGGCTTTTTGGGGGGGTTGGTCCAGAGCTCTACACCGTGTGCCGTATCCCCGGGACAAGTGTGCTACGGCGGAGAGCAGCGGCGCTTCATACATACCCCTTAGATACGCCCCACCACAGAAGTTTCACTCCGCGTTGCCGCAACAACACGCAATGCCCCTTCAAGCCCAGTACATGAATGTCTCTCTCGTTCCTCCTTTCCCGTCCATTATCCAACCAGGGTGGAAACATCGTGACGTGTTCGACCGGCGACGGTCGACCTTTCAGCAGGAGATGGACAAAGCTGATGGCGTGGCGAGAGAGGGCGCGGGGTTGAGCACGTCTGCGTCGTCCTTGGCGAAGCGCCGTCTCAAGACCACGGCAGCACCGATGACAGCGAGAACAGCAACAGCGTCCGTAACAATCGCGGGCGGCAGAGGTGTCGCCCGTGCAAGTGCTAATGGTGCACTGCCTTCGGCGACGCATCAACAGGGATTGCCGAGCTCGTCTGTCCGTCGTCAACACAACCGCCACGGGCAGCAGCAGCAGCAACAGCAACATCAGGGTGAAGGTGCGTGCTTGGTGCCTCACTTTTTGCGGGTCGCCACGTCGCGAGAACGATTGGCGCAACTCAGAAATTGTTTTCAAGTCGCTGTGTCCAACATTCGGTTTGCTGCGCCCGCAGCACAAGGTGTACGGCTGAATCGACCCACCCCCCGACCCTCCCCACGGACTCCCCACTGTCGCCTGTGTCGCTCCCTTCCCTTCGCATAGAGGACGCTGTGCGTATTGCCGACGTCGATTTCCCCGGGGCCGACCAAGACCCGTTCGTGGCCGAGGCAGGCGGTCAAGCGGGACAACCGAAACGCTCGGTGGAACGTTCCGAAGACCGAGCAGGTAGAAGACCGCATCTAGGACTCCGGGAGAGACAAAGACGACGCCGGAAAAGGCAAAGGTCGCGTAAGCAGCCGCGGCAGCGGCAGCATCACCTTCGACGCTGGGACTCCCTTAGCAGCCAACAGGGCAACAGCAGCAACGAAGACACCGGCGACGGCGTGGGGGCGAGAACCAGCCCAATGGATGATTCGGACGTTCAGGACCCGCAAGAGTCTGTCGAGAAAACGAGCCACGTCGACGCATTCCACGTAAACGACACGAGAAATCGACTGATGGTCCCGATCGACGTGATCGATGAGACTGCGCAGATAGTATTATCGGAATCCGAGCGAGAAGGGCCGGCCGGGAGGCCGGCGACGCAGAAGGTTACGTCTGAACCCCTCGCCAGGAATCCCGCCAGAAGAGAACCCGGAACGTCCCAGAAAAGAAGCACCGCTCGAAGGAGATATAACAGCGTTGGACGAAGAACGGAAGAGTACGGAACAATCCCATGGCGGGAGGGGGGGGTCGAAACAGTACAAGCATCAGGGGGAGGTCGAGAAGGAGGAGCGGGGATCATAGGTAACGGGTCCGAGTCACGGGCTTCCGCTGCGTTGGAGAGCCGATTTAGGCGAAGCAGGAGGAGGAAGAGTCAAGAAAACATGGGCGTTCAGCTGCGCGCGGTCGAAGAGAACGTGACGTGATCTCAATTCGAACGGTAGGTACGCACGGGTTGACGTTATCTTTCGTCAATACCCATCTCTTCCTCGCGCTACTTAGGCATTGTGTAGACTGTAAGATCCAAGGGCCCCGAGGACACTGTAGTACCATACACGTACACTACATGGGGAAAATACGAGGGATTTGACAGCGATCCGCCGCACACATCAGTTTACGCATGTGCTTGTTGCGATTCGTTTCGTTCAGGACTACGAGAAGGGAATTGACGGCGGCACGGAGGCCGTCGCAGCGTCCGACGCTACACCGACCGCCGCAAACATTTTCGAGGAGCTAGCGTTGATAAGAAGAGACGAGGGTGCCCCTCAAGCGCAAGGTCACCTGGACAGCTTAGTCGATTGCAGCGGAGATGGTGATGACGACGAGGACGCTGATATGCGCGCGAAAGACCTACATGCCAGCATGCATCGCACGCTAGAGGGGGGGCTGGGGGCGTTGGGGGTCCAGACGAGGGGACAAGAAAGCAATGCCTCGTGTGACGACCACACGCCAGAGCACAAAGCTAGAGACGCTGATAGCTCTACGACGGTGTTCTGCGACGTTTTGCACAGCGTAGAAGAGTTGGAATAGAAAGGAAACGAAGTTGACGGTCACCCGAGGCTGTTGTGAACCACCAGCCTCGCAGCATGGCGAGTCGGGGCGGCGGAAAACTGTAGCACCGAATCCTCGTACCAAATAATAGCATGCGGGGCAGAACAGCGACTCAAACAAGCAGGGCCCGTCAGCATCCCTAATCAGGGAAGAGGGTAGCTGTAGTTGATGAAGTCCAGCAGACACGCGTAGCAAGTGACGTAGAGCGCCCCAGCAGTACCCCAGTGTCAAAGCCCGGAATTGTGCCGTGCAAACGTGTACCTGGTAGCGAGGACGCAGGAGAAGAACAACTTCGAAAGACAGAGAGGAGCGCCAACAACCGCCATTATCAGCCAAGGGATGAAGGTACGATGTAGAGACGACCCACAGAGAGCACAGCTTGACAGCTGACATGCATATTGTCTTGACGAACAACGTCCCCAAGGATAAGTAATACCCGTTGTAGGAATGAGGACGCGCGGAGCTGAATCCTTTGGGATTTCAGGCGTTACGTTGGAGACATGGAAATGGATGAGGCAGGAGCCTTCCAGGCGCACTCAGAGTTGACATGTGTACAGCCAATCGCTATAGAAACGTTGCTCTTAGTTCACTGCGTTGTCATCTGTAATTCGGGATTTCGACCCATCCTGCATATTTATCGGCGTGTTTGCCATGCCATTGCCGTTGTTGGCGGCAGACGCCCTGCCGGGAGCATTCTGCCATTCCCTCTCTCCCCTGTCTTCCATACCCTAGCTCACATTGTCAAGGTCATTGGTTGGACACGTGCTATTTTCGTGGCTCCGGGCGCCGACGTAGTCCTTTCAACCACCACATCTACATGCGTCCAACCATATCATACGAATGAAGTGGACGTGTCATTGCATCAATTCGCACTGGTTTTCGTCTTTTCATTCCATGTCTCGTGCACTTCCGGTTCTCATGGTACCATAAGCTACACGCTTCACGGAGCAACACCGATCGTGGGCAACAAGACGGAATTTCAGATCTTTCGCGGGACAAGAAGAAATCGTACACAATTCGGCAAATTCTCCAACAGTATGGAAAGCTTCAGCGAGGAAAGAAACACATTCGACTGCGTCGATCCCGCGGTAAGTGAGTTTCCGAGGAACCATTCACACACCAACCGCCACGGGTATGCCTCAGCACAACTACCCCTCTCTACGGCAATGCTCGTGCGTAGACGCTAAGCTCGTTTCTGAACAACAAACTCGACAAAGCGCGTCGTCTAAGCCGGCGTCGGAAAGCGCCGACAGACCGCCAAAACAGCACTCAACAGTGAAAGTTCTCCCATCATCCCGTACTTTTTCTAGGCAAAGCTTGTCGCCAAAGCAACTAGCCAACTACCGAGGTGACCAAACAACCATGCTGGCGAGGTGTGGCATTGTAGGACATAACGACTATCCCCGGAGGGGTGGTACGCCATCTGCTCACGACATGAACATTTGCTCAAGCTATGTAGTGGCCTGCACCAACCATGGAGACCCCACTAAATCCTAACGAACATACTTACAACTTCTCAGGACGTGCTTTTGGTTGAACCAAAGAAAGTGAAAACGACACGCTTGTCTGGACAAGCACTTCTTTGTGTGAAGAGCTAAGCACGGCGACATAGTCGTGGCGCCAATTCGACCAAGACGAAGGTATTCTACCACGCTGAAGTGAAAAAAACAGAAGAACAGCTTGACAACACTCAAAACTCGGGTGCCACACAAAGCAGTCGTCGAGTCACCCCTCGTTTCGTCACAGAGGTTCACGGGCCATCCCATCCCATCCCATCCCATCCCATTCCACTTTCGCATTGGCCTGCTAGAGCCCAGCCTGTCGGTACCACTGCTTTCCAGGGCAACTGTCTATCCATGAATCAAAGCACAAGCCCCCAGCTCTACGTTTTTTATTCGCACAATCGCACACGCACGGCGCACCTCCGGCAGAACCCTCCGTCTCTAATCTCTAAAGCCCGCCAGGCTCAATAATACTCTAACCACGTCCACGGTAGCCTGTTGAGATCTACTCCCGATCGTTACACAGCACATGAAACCCCAACAGGCTCGAAGGACTTCCCCTACTCGTCGCTTTTCTCGCCGTCCTTCTTCTCGCCATCGTCCTCCTCGGCGCGAGTGCTCTCCCTGTTCATCTTCCCGAGAATGGGCAACGACTCCGGCATTACCCCGATGGCGGACGAAGCTATCGAGTACAGCACGCAGGCCACCACCGTAACGAAGATGACGTCGCTGCAGACGGTCGCGAGGGGTGCGAGTTTCGCCGAGTCCTCGCCAAGGACGGACGTGATGATGAAGGCGAATATGGACGGGAAGAACATGGCGATGTCGATGATGACCGCTTGCCGGAGGTTGAACCGCACCAGCTTGTTCACCTGCGTTCGAAAATTCATCGGTTGTGGTGCGTTGATGAACGGTACTTTCCGTTTCTAGCCCGACCAACACAATCAACTTGGGGGATAAACTGACAAAAAATGGGGGGGGGGGGGGGGGGGGGG
>CACKRE030005166.1:11585-28348 GCA_902602495.3 Ectocarpus sp. CCAP 1310/34
TGCCCTTACACAACAAGCAGCAACCCTGTCTTGCGCACGGGAGAATGTTACATTAAAGGCTCGAAAAACAAGATTCCTACCGTAGTATCTATTTTTTTTCACAAATTTCATCGAATGCAACACAAGCCGGGTGGTGTATTTCCCGACTTAAACGCACCGACCAAAACCCGCAAAAGAAAGAACGAAACAGACGTCGAGACAGCAAACAAAAAGTAGACGATCCATCCTGCAGCATAGTTTCCCTCTCTGATCGTTGCCTTGATTGCCTGAGATTCCGGCAAGAAAGGATGTTAGTGGTGACAGAAAAAAAAACGCGTTACTGCTGTTGCCGCTGCTGCTGCTCACGGGTAACACCGTCCGCCATGTTTCACTTTAAGATAGTGAGATACGGGGGGGGGGGGGGNGGGGGGGGGGGGGGGGGGGGGGGGGGGGGGGGGGGGGGGGGGGTGACGATCCCGTCTGAGTGCCACGCAGCGTCGCCACCATCGGCGGTGCAATCGCCTCGTCTCCACGACCCTAAGGAATGGTGTGGGCAATGGACTTGCGCCCCGTCCTTCCTTTTCTTACGACAAGATGGTCTGGTACTCGCACATGGTGCCGTAGAAGCCGAGGAAGCACCCGCACAGCCCGGTGGTGTAGTCGCAGATGCCTGAGAGAATTGTCACGCGGGTGTCGTGTACGTGAAGAGGAGTAGACGGGCAAGGACGATACGTCAGTGTGGTTTAGGGTCTTTCGCTGAACCGAGGTGGCGAGGAGCGGGAGAGGTGTGGGACAAGCGAGTCTATTCCGGGCATGGGGTTGACGAATTGTCCACCGACGGTGCCGAAGGCGTGTGCTGCCGCAGACACGGCGGTATGCCTTTGCCCTTGCCACCCTGCATACAAGTTGTTCCTCCTGTGTGGAACTCCTGCGCCATGGGACCTTATACCTTACGAGGACGCAATCCGGAGAAGCTAGAGTGCAAGAATGCAGTTGCGCGCACTTTGTTTTTTCTGGGTCCTCTTTTTTTTTCGTTCTACTAAAGGTGTACCTCCCTTTGGGTAGTTGACTTATGACCGCGGAAGGCGTCCGCGTCAGTTGGGCCAGAACGGGGATTGGAAGGCCCTGAGCGGAGACCGGAACGTTTCTTTTTGTGTAAAGACAATAGCTACAACAACTTTGGACACTCATATATGTTGTACCAAGTTACTGTATAACAGGTGCACTTGGGTAGTAGACAGGATATATTCCGAAACCAAGGTACCTCGTCGACGAATTAACACTCACCGCGACCGGAGCAGTCTCGGCCCTCGGTCGAGCCGTCCCCGCCCATGACGTCGGCGCCGGAGGGGCACTCCTGCAGGGAGCAGTCAGGGCCGCGGAACCCGGCGTCACACTTGCACCCGACCTGCTTCTCGGCGTCCCAGGGCGTGTTGTACCTATTGTTGGTAGAGAGGAGAGGCGTTTTGAGTGTAACGTCTGACAGGCGCGGGGGGGGGGGGGGGGGGGNGGGGGGGGGGGGGGGGGGTACTCATAGCCGTGCATGCCGTAGTCGTTAGACCATTGGCCTCGCATCCCTACCAAGCCGGGACGGACCACGCTGAGTTTTCACCGGACCAGGCGAGCACATCACCAAGCGCGAAGCGTCACGCGGCGGGGTGGGGAGGGCAAGCTGGCGACTGATGATGCTGGTGCCGGTTGCACGGTGGACGAAGGATGTTTTAATTTCCGGTGTTTGGTTGCGTAACAATAAGGCGCAGAGTCGGGGTGGGGGTTCCGCGAAGCTGTAGCTCTTTCTTTTTGTGCCACAAGTTTGGGGGGATAGCTATAATGGGATTTTGACTTTTTGGCGATAATTGCGCTGGTGTTCGAGCCAGGGATACGTCGTAGGGCGAGTGCAGCCAGGCGTTCGTTCTCCCTTTCCCCTCACCAGTGCAGGGCACACTGAAGAAGAGTGAATGTTGGCAGAAAAATATTACCGTGCACGTAGGAATGGTCTACTCACGTTCCCCCGGCATCAGCGGCCAGCTGCTTCTCGGTGAAGCAGAACCCGTTCCCAGAGCAGTCGTTGGGGCAGATGGTCCTCTCGCAGGCCACGCCCTCGTAGTTCTCGAAGCACGCGCAGATGCCCGTGGCTCGGTCGCAGGTGCCCTTCGCCGAGCACTCTACCTCCGGGTGAGCGTTGTTGGCGGCCACTGCTTCCATCGCCCAGGCCGCTCCCCTACGTAGGGGGGGGGGAGGGGTTGAGGGGAGCAGAGAGAGCAAGAGAGAGAGAGAGACAGACAGACAGAAAGACAGACAGACAGACAGACAGACAGACAGACAGACAGACAAACAAACAGACAGACAGACAGACAGACCGACCGACCGACAGACAGACAGACAGACAGACAGACAGACAGACAAATAGATAGAGAGGTGAGCAACGCGTAGAGAAACGGTTTTGGTGTGTTGTTCCCCATGGAATCTCGGCGCGATGAGTTGGCTGCCGGTAGCCATACAAGACCCTGGCATTTTGTTCTTGGTTGAATCATGGATGCTACTGCTCGGCTTATCCGGTACCAGTAGAGTCCCCGAGGAGAAAAGGGCTGGAACTCGCCTATGATGGGTTTCAGCGTAGCCCGCGAAATATCCTGACCCGTCTACCAAAGAACCGGGCAAGAGCTGGCAACGGACGCTCAAGTATATATTCTTCGTTGTATTGAGTGGTCTAGTGCTTTCGTTTGTACGAATGTGTCAGCGTCCGGGTGATTGGAGCAAGTGCTCTCCGTTCGCATTCTTTTTTTTCAATTTCTACACTTCCCTGCTCGTTATCTTACGATGTGTAGGCACCCTCGGTTCCTTCACGAGTGCTCTGAATGCTTTCGTGACATGGTTTGACCATGGCATTTCCCTTCTCTACCTGTATGACTGATACTCCGGCTGGTGCGACCGAAAATATTTACTACCAAGGGTAGGTGCCGCAGACTGGCGTCAATCGATGGGACGGCACACACCCTGAAGAGTTCCAATGGAAGAAGGATAGAGGTCCATGTGAAGGACCAGAACAACGACAACGACGACAACGACGACGACAACAACAACAACAACAACAACAACAACAACAACAACAACAACAACAACAACAACAACAACAACAACAACAACAACAACGACAGCAAAATGTTGCTACTGAGCAGGCATTCGTGTTCCGAAGGACGCACAGATATACAGCCTCTTCGTGAGCAAGGAGCTGCGGATACGCCATGTTTTTTGGAGAATAGCCCTACGTTTCGTCTTCTTTCACATTCGTATTTTTAATGTGGAAGCCGAGCTGCGCTCTCTGGACTACTTTCAGGGACACGTTTTGAATGATCTTGCGCTTTCGCGAGGAAAACATCAAGTCTTGCGTCGAGTGAACCTGTGTACCCTGAAGACCACCGGGCAGCACCGGTCGTACACGAACGGATTCGTATTTCTGACTCGCAACAATCGGGATTGCAGATATAAAGTCGACAAGCGCGCAACACTCTTTTCACCAAACACGGGGATGCGGGCCGTGCCGCAACGTCTCCTCGTGGACTGACTCGCCGACAGACCGCGCACCACGCCTCTTTTTCGTGCACCGGTCCGTAAAACAGGAGGCACTGGCGAAAAGCCACACGCAAGAGCTACGCTCGCGCTGTCGTCGTCCCAGGATTCGGCAAACCAAGATAACCTGAGACGCAGTCACACCACCATCTGGTCGTTTTACGGGGACACACCAACGAAGGGTGGTTCTCGCTCTCCCTGGACTCACTTTGGGCAGGTGCGTAGCGAGCAATCAGCCCCGATCCAAGCTGCGTCCCCGTTTGGACGGAGGTAACATGTGCACTGGTCGTTTGTCCCGCAGGACCCGTGGCCGCTGCAGGAGTTCGGGCAGTAGGCCAGGGACGTACCCACCAGGGCGGCGAAGAAGAGCAGGGCGGACAGCTTCGACACCATCTTTCTACACGAAGGTTGTGGTATGTATCCCACGAAAGCGCGACGGGATGGCGGAGTTACGTACTGCAGCAGTCGTTTGGCCTTCTTGCTTCCTTTCTTGTCGTTTAGCGGGTGTGTGAAGCGATGTCGCGAGGAAGAGGTTGCGCTACGAAGAGAGAGCGTGCTCGGGGATTCGCTCAAAATTAAGCGGGCTAACGTCGTCGGCGCGCGGATCGCCTGTATTCATTGAAACCGCCACTTTGATCTTCCCGAAAACATGGAATACTGTGATTGGTTGACATCATCCCGAAGTCCCGAAGCAAGACGTAAATCATGCCGCGTTTTCGCTCAAGCACGCGCTGCTGGCATCACACTTTGGCGTGTGTCCTTCTCTCCTACACCATGTCAGCGGTGGCGAACCCAGAGAGCGGCTTGGATGCAGATGAGAGAATCGCCATCGTAAGCGAGAGCACCAACGAGGTCACCGGCTCCGCACGCCGGGCCGAGATGGTGAGTCGTTCGACTTATGTATGTCGATACATGACAGCGCGAAGGCAGCAGCGTACCGGGGGGGGAGGGTTACACGAGGATGGTCAATATGAATGGCTAAGCTGTGCATCAGAGTGAAACGTGAATGCGGCGGTTGCTAATCGGACACTCGAGCTCCAGCTTATCCGAGGTCTGCTTGATTGCAGTGTTGCAGTGTCTACAGCAGTAGACTATGATATGTGGCCACATACTTCAAACAACAGGTAGACTAGTCCCATCGCAACACATGTTGGCAACAGGCGTGCTTCGGTCGTGTTGGCACAACCGGAGGGTGTACGATATGCGTTGGGTACATACGCGTGATGCGTAGAGCGTGCTGTGGCTTAATTGCGACAACAACGGAGGGGTAAATAGCAAAGGTGATTTCGCTGTTTCTATATATTTACAGTATCCGATTTTGTTGCTGCATCAACTGCTGCTGTGAGGGTGTGCTGAGCCGAATGTCCCCAGTGCTTCTCAAGTCTTTCCTCCCCGTTGTTGTTGACGTCTCTCGCAGTTTCTAACTACCCGTGCGGCAGCTTGGTCTCCCTGTACCCTTATATATTTTGGTGATACGGAGCCTGAGCGTATTTTCCCTGGAAGACAGTACTGTAGTTTCCCAACAGAGAAGCATTAAACTAAACCTCCGGCAACAGCAGGTTCAACCGGCAGCAGCCAAGCTTTGAGCCCTTATCTACACAAATTTGGAGGTAGATTCGTGGTTGTCGGGAGTTAACGTTCTAGACTACATCATATTTGCAGGCAGACTGTTTCGGATTGGGCGGAGGAAAGTGTTTGTCGGAAGGAGTTAAAAAAGCCTTCGTTTCTCAGGATTTTTTTCCAATTGTGCGACTACTGCGCGCGTGGACTGCTGTTTTCTCTAGGTTGGACTGCAGTCCGTACAGCAGCCCTCCCTTCATTGCCGTTCAATGTGCACTCACGTCGTTCCCCCCTGCCTGCCATCACCCGGCTATTCTCAAACAATCAAAGTGCGTGGGCACGACCATCAATGCAGTGATGTGGTCGGAATGGACAGACGCACTGCAACGAAGTGGAAGGGCCCTCACCCCCCCCGCGCCTTCCCCTACCGCACGCCTGTCCGCGTGTCCCCTCGCAGCGCCGAGACAATCTGCCGCATCGCGCAACGTATGTCTTCATTCAAGCCCCGGGTGGCGAGAGCGAGATGAACCCAGATCTCTGGGTGCAGAAAAGGACGATGATCAAGGACTACTGCCCAGGCCTTTTAGATCCCAGCACAGGTGCAACTAGCGGAGGGGAGTAGAGAGTAAGGGTGAAAGAGACTGAGGCATCTCACCGATCATTTTTTGGGGGGGAGGTGATTTTTTGACTAGGATATTGTAGCATAGGGGAAACTTGCTGGAGTACGCGCGTCCGAAGAAATATGTCCGCAGGGAGGACCGTGAGGGGGTTAGATACGCTAATTGGCTTGCGAAAGCTTGCCCGTGCATGTTCGGATCCCGGAGAAGAGAAGCAATGGGACGGGATGTGATGTGCCTGGAACACCGAAAGGGTGGCGGTTCTCCGTATCTCCGTATTCGTAGCGCTGGTTTTCGCGACAACCCGATGAAGCCGTTCAGGCGAGGTGATAAACCGATGCAGGCATCAACACGACCACAGCATCACCGCAACAATAACAACAACAGCGACAACAGTTTCAACAACAACAGCAAAAACAACAGCAACAACAACGCTCACGTTGAAATCCAAAGCCCGACCATAACCTGCCACGCCCGCGAATCGCAACCATCCTTCCCGTTTGTCCCAACAGGAGGCGTGGTGGGACACGGCGAGAGCTACGAGGACAACGCGAGGCGGGAGTTGGAGGAAGAGATGGGCGTTAAGGCGACAGGGGTGAAGGGGGAGGGCGGGGGGAGGGCGGAAGGCGAGCTCCGGCATTGCTTCTCGTTCCACTACAAGGACAACCACACCAACGTTTGGGGGGACGCGTGGGACTGCGTCTGGGGAGGGGAGATCGTCCCTCAGCCGGTGGGTGTGCGTACTCTCATGTTTTGCACGCCTTGGCGGTTATAGACCTTTGACCACGCGTCCTCGAGAGGACGGATCATTGTTTCCACAGTAACCGATCACCACTCTTTCCTTCCTTCTTTTCCCTAAGGTGGCTAAAGAAGCTTCACCTTTCCCATCGATTTCACTTGCCGATTTTTTTCTAGCTCACGTCCTATGCCCCAGTACATTGCTACCGGTTGCTGACGAACTTCGATGAGCCATGGCGACGACGAGTACGTTTTCTTGCTGGGTGCCTTTGTCAAGCTGTAGACCTTCAGTGTGCTGTTGGAGGTGACACGACTGCTGCTAGCGTCGTTGTCGTCGTGAGTGGTGGGCTTTGGGTTGGAACGCTCAGCGGCCGGGTTTTCTGGCGGACGCTGTCGACAGCCCTGTGGTGTATATACGCCTATCGGTGGATTTTCCTGCGGCTTCTTCTGTTAGCCCGACGCTTCTTCCATTAAGGCCACGAAGCGTCCTTGCGGTGAGCCGAGGCCGAGTGCTTTTGTGGAAGATGTGTTTACCTCGGCCTTTTCCCGCTCTGTCCACCCGCAGGAGGAAGTGCAGAGCGTGCACCGCTACTCGCTGTCGGAGCTCATCGCCGGCCAGGATAAGGCGGGCGAGAAGCTTGAGTCCACACCCGACGGGGTGATCGCTCTGGAGAAGTACCGGGATTGGCTCGCGGAAAAGAAGGAGAAGTAGGAAGGTGCTTCTTCGTCGTGGGTGGCATGCTTCTTTCGCCCCTCATTTCTGGTCTCGGTCCTGCTACGTACAAAGCGGAGTCCCGTCGCCTGGTATCGGTCCCTCCCCAGTGCCGTTTTCCATATTTAGTTCTTCGCTGCGAAACGCACTGCTGACTTCTCGACTCGGGTACGACGGATAAAGGGTCGATTTCCACCCACCCCCCCGGCTCACCTTGGTGATGTGAGAGCCTGGTCCGGTGAGAACCCGGCGTGCTCCGTCCCGGCTTTGTAGGGATGCGAGGTCAATGGTCTAACGACTACGGCATGCACGNGACGGATAAAGGGTCGATTTCCACCCACCCCCCCGGCTCACCTTGGTGATGTGAGAGCCTGGTCCGGTGAGAACCCGGCGTGCTCCGTCCCGGCTTTGTAGGGATGCGAGTTCAGTGGTCAAACGACTAGGGCATGCACGACCATGAGTTCACCCCTCCCCCCCCCACCCTGTTTTCTACCTGCCTGAGCATGACCATGCGTCAAGTGTTAAATTTTCGTCAACTGTCTGGTGACATATGCTATTTCGTGAGGATGCGATAGCCGTTGTCTCGTCGAACCAGTATTTTCAATTGTGTTGATGATTTGGAAGAACAAGAGAGGCCTTATCCACCAAGCGACCGGCCAATCCTCAGGGCGTCCTTTCGCGGATATGACTCGTTCTTTCCACCAAGAAAGGTCGTGGTCGGTTGTGGCTGGCAGAATGAAGATCTTAGCGGGTCGGTTGTTGTTCAATGAGACAGAATCGTGATCCACGGTGTGAATGGTAGGTGGTTCGCATTTTCTATGAGACAAACGATGCATAATCGAGAGGTGGGTGGCTTGGCGAGAGTTGAAACGCATCCTCTTCGTGCTATTGGCGATATTTGGAGTACTTGGTTGCTTGTTGGTGGAGGAGATATGCTAGGGTGTTTGGGAGCGCCCACGAGAAGAATACCTTTGTTGAAATTCGATGCACGAGAGATTACAAAGAGTGGAGTTGGTACTTCCGTGTTAGCCCTGAGCGGCAGTTTGTGGTAGCATCACGCGACCCGTTTCGTGTGTCTAGACTGTCCTACACTGGCACTTTTTCTTGGTTTGATGGGGTTGATTTCGTGGCAGGAGGTGGAAGCCGAGGAGAGACTCTCTCGCGCTACAAAGTAAGTTGATTTCGTTGCGAGGGGCGGAATAAAGCACTGGCACAAAAAAAATGAGTGATCGTTCTGGTGGATCATGTACTTGTAGACTAGTCTCTTGCGGCTGTGTTGTTGTCGCGGCTGGCTATGTAGACTACCCTCCTCGCAAACGTACAGTCTACACGGTAGTTGTCGTTTCTCAGCACTGACAATTTGTCTAACTGTATTGAAAATGAAGCCAAGCCTCTTGTGTTGTTCCCGCGATCCGTCTCTGCTGGAAAATACACGCTTGTCAGGTGCACACATGAAACATTTTTGACATGAAACACGCTAGAGTTTCTTCGAAACCTACGCTATGCGGTGGGGTTGACTTCGTGCCGGTCTTTCTAGGGAGAGTTCTGTGTGCTTTGTATCAGCCTCCCGTGGTGAGTGTCAACAGTTGGGCAACCGCGGTCGCGCAACAGCAGTATTTGCCGTCAAGCGAGAGCCCGAACCCGGAGCGTGTCTTTCTCTCTGTCCTCTATCCCTATCCACCAACAATGGAAGGGGGGAGGCAAAGAAGGCAAGTGGGGACTCCCAATCCCCAGAACCCCGGTTTGGCGGGACTGTCAGTTCTCTCTTTGTTTGTGCCGCTTTCTGCGCCGCTCTCGCACGGCAGTGCAACCCCTATAAGCACCTCACATCGCTTGTTCTTTTGTCGTGGCACGCATACTGCTTTTGGTCCAGCAAGTCGTTGTGAATTTCGGTGAGTGGTGTTGACAATGGCAGCAGAGGCGAATCAGTCATTTTCCGCAAGTCTTGCTGGAAGCGTTCATTCGTTGTAGGTTGCACATGTACGATACGACCCTATGCGACGCCCGTAGTAGCTCTGTGAACGGCCATGCACGTCTCCTTGCCTGATAGGCCCGCACCAGCAGTTCTTGCAACGCCGCCTGCCCGTCGATATTGATCACTGCGAAACGCTTCCTTGAGCCGTGGACCGTCCGTGCAAGCGGAGTCTTGAATACGGGTTAGGCTACTGCTGTTGTTCAAGAAGCAGTGCTAAAGTTGTACCGCCGACAACCAGCAGCCGTACAACAGTGAGCTCCGACTACACAGCAGTCGTCCTGCAGCAGCTGAAAGCAGCGTGAAAGCGGCATTTCGTCGCCTCTGTATGCCTTGTGCTGTGGTCGACTATCCGTAGCGGTACTGTACGACAGCTGTATCGCATGTTCCCACCGCACACACTGCTGTCATCTCGCAACGTCTCCCGTCTCCTACTTTTAAAGACAGCCTACACACACCTCAGCTCCCTACATAGTGCCAGGGTAAATAGGTGTTTGGCAAGCCAGTTTTCGCACCCTCAAGGACTGCAGCTGCAACAGAGTAGAAGTGCAGGGTGTTACAAACAGGTGGAGCCTCTCAAGATCCCCTTGCATCGTGCGGTGTTGGTATCCAGTATCCTGGTGCAGGAATGCACCTGGCCAATAGACATCGCCCGTTGGGATCCCGCGTCCCCTACAGTACAATGTGTATGTCGACTGTCAAGACTTTTCTCGCGCCTCGTTTCACACATTGCTTGCAGATGTAGATACAAATAGTTTATGTCATCACCCTCTCGTTTGTTGTCTCCTCCCCCCCCCCCCCCCCCCCCCCCCCCCCCCCCCCCCCCCCCNATTGCTTGCAGATGTAGATACAAATAGTTTATGTCATCCCCCTCTCGTTTGTTGTCTCCTCCCCCCCCTCCCCTCCCCCCCCCCCTCCCTCCCTCCCGTGCCTAAAGGAAGCTCTGTTGTTAGGGAAGGGGGGGGGGCGCAATGCTAGTGGTGCGAAGGTCCTCTGGTGCCGGTGGTGGTACGAACACTTGTCGACGATGGTTTGCAAGAAGACCAGCACCGAGAACTCTCTGCCGCCTCACTTGGCATGGGCGAAAGTGCGCTACAACCACCGCCGCCGCAGTTACGCCTACGGCTCGACCAGCAGCGGCGGCGTCAGGCAGGTTTCTGGCCGCCGGAGACGATTTCGGCAGCAACGGCTTTAGGAGGAGGAACGCTCACTCCGTGGCAACAACGAGCCGGCAGCCGCAGCAGCAGCAGCGCATTTCAACGTGGCTGTCACCATCGTCATCTTCGTTGCCCGTGTCTGCCGCGAGTCAAGGGCCCGGGGGGCGTTTTTTTGCGACAGGGTGAGGTGCCTGGCGGTAACACGCAAACTTACCTTTGTAACAGGGTTCTTGTTGTTGACGCAGTCGTTTTACACGACAAGCATCCAGACGTCATTTTGGTTTTCGTGCGACTGGCGCTGTGCGTTAAAGTGCGCAAGAACAATGGAGTCGTCTGCGAATATTGTCCCCACGCACCACCGTCTCTCTCTCTCTCTCTCTCTCTCTCCGCCCCGGTCTCTGGAACAGCGAGTGTTCAGTTCTCGAGGGGTTTTCCTTTGTAATTGTGGTGTCGAGATCGCTGCTGTTACTCCGTTCTTGATGTCACACATTGCTTTGTCGAGATTCGATTTCTCCATGCCCGTGGACATTCTGTTTCTCCTTAGCGACCATCACCACCACCACCGTAGCAGCAACAACAACCACAACGGCTAAAGGCTTGGACATGCCCAAAATACGCCCAGAAATCAGCCGGATTCCTTCCCCACATGCTGTAAGGACTTCAACACGTCCCTTCGCCTGTGATACAGCATTTTCTCCAACAGGTTTAGGTCTTTCGGTGATTTTGTACGTATATTTTTTTTTATCAATGTGGCAACAACAACCATCGATTTTCTTCGCCCCCGTCACCGCCCTTGACGAATGTCTTCCCGTTCCCCACCCGACAACAACCCCCAGGCTCCAGGGCGTTGCCGGCGTCGGCAGTGCAAGCAAAGCCCCAGCGGGGGGCGCTTTGACGCCGGGGGTGGCGGGCGTGGAGGGGCTTCACACCCCCGAGGATTTCGCCCCCCTAGCGGCGGCGGCGGTGGTGGAGTCGGACAGGCTAAGAAAGGCCATCAGGTGTGCTTGCTAGTGGCCTTCGCGAGAATGTTAAGCTTGGTTTTAGTAAGGGGGTAAGGGGTTAGGGTTAGGGATAGGGATACGGAACCCTCCTCTCTGTGTCATACCGTAGGTTATCAATAATATACTCGCGAAGGCGGTCCGTGCGTGCTGGGGAGGGGAGGTGTGCCTTTTTTCTTGTTTTTTCTTTGCTGCACGAGGAATCTACCGCCTGAACAGGAGGGTATTGCGAGGTCAATCGGGGCGGGGGGGGGCGACAGCGGCAGCGACTGCTGTGCGCTATGGTCGGTACAAAGGCTGTACAATTGTAGCGGGGAAAAGAAAATTTGTAGGAGGTAGCTGCTTGGGTGCTTCAAACAAAGTACCACCCGTACTAGATTTTGAGCACAGAGATACGCGTATCTGCGGATTTCCTTAACCACACACGGAAGGACGTGATTTTATCCCAACCCCCCCCCCCTGCTCCTCTTTTCTTCTGACTACACGGAACCCCCACGGCTCGTTTTCTGTTCCCAAAGCACGGGGGAGGTTTCCACGCCCTTGGGGATCCTTCGGGGGGTAGACGCCATCAGCAACACGGTGTGCTCGGTCATCGATGCCGCGGACTTCGTGAGGAATGCCCACGCCGACGAAGGGTTTCGGTACGCGGCGGACGAGGCGTTCTCGGTGCTGGCGGAGTACATCCAGGTACCCCTGCATAGTGGCATGCGCATGCACGGGCCCCCCCTTTGGTTTGTTGTTAGGTCGAGATTTTCCATGTTGTTTTTGTACGTTGTTTTTTTTTCATGCCACTGGATTTCCCCGGTTTGTTGGACTCTGCCTTCGTGATGCTCGGTAGTGGTTCCATACGCCGCAAGGTGATGGTAGATGGCTGAGGTTGGTCGTTCAGGACAACGGTGAGGTGTCATTCTCGTTTTTCCCTTGCATCCCCTCTCTTGAAAAAATTGTAAACCTCCTCAAGATACATCATGCTCTGGCTGTTTTTAGGTAGCTGTCCACCGGTGTTTTGTAATGTGTGTTGTCGTTTCCCTGTTGTTGTAATTGTATTTCTTATGACGTCGACATACGCCAGATAGCTTATTCCCCAAGACAGGCACCAGCCCCAGTGATCGTCACCGAGACAGTCATCGATAACAGCTCGCGAAAAAGCAAAAAAATGTGCACCGAAGTCCCGTACGACAGCCCACGGCAACGGCCTTCTTCCGGTCCCTTTCCTCGCACATACACATGTTCTCTCCGTGGCTGCTGCATGACGACTCGAAGCACAGCGTTGGCACTTTTTTGCATGCTTTGGTTTGCGTGGCGGCAGGACCTGAATGCCGACGATTCGCTGTACCGCGCGCTGTGCGGGGTGGTCGAAGAAGAGGGCGCGATGGACGGTTTCACGGGAGAGCAGCGGCGGGTTCTGGGGCTACACATGGCGGAGTTCGAGAGGGGAGGCATTCACTTGTCTGGGGAGGAGCGGTGAGGGCGAGGGGAAACACAAGCGTCCGCCGGAAGGCATATTGAAAAGAGTAGAATGGGAAACCCGGGGTCTGGCCGGGAGAAGAATTCAAGTTGTTCGGGCCCTAGGTTTATGCTGTTTGTTGCCGCCTTTGTTCGTAAAAGGAAAATCATGTTGGGTCAGGAAAACTTGTGCCTGGTTTCGCGGGGAGAAGAGTACGGAGGCGTTTTCATCTGCGTGTTGGACGGGCTGGGGAGAGAGCCTATTGGTCGCAACTCCTTCGTGCTGTCGTCGGCTGGCTCGCGGCGCCCCTTGCTTGTGCGATGAAGGACCAAACCATCCCGACAAGCTGCAGCTCCACCACTGTACTGAACAATTATTTCTTCTGCCGTGTGCGCGCGTGTGTAGAACGACAGACCGTTGTTCCCTGTGTGCCCCCCGAAGCGATTTTATTCTCTCCCCCTCGTCGCCCGGAAAAACAATGTCTGCCTGCTATCGTGTCTCGTCGTCTGCCTCTTTCCATCCTTCTCTCTCTCTCCTTCCCTCTCTCTCCGTCTCTCGCCGTCTCTCTCTCTCTGTCTCTCTCCCTCCGTCCCTCCGTTCCTCCCGCCCCCTCCCCCTCCGTCCCCCCTCTCTCTCTGTCTCCCTGCCGGCCTATCTCTGTCTGTCGTGGGTGAGGGGGGCAGTGCTGAGGTGGTGGCCCTCCAGAACGAGGCTACACGGCTCGAGCGGCTGTTCGAGCACAACATTCTCGCCAAGAGAGCAGCCTTTCAGGTATGGTATGATATTGATGTAGCTGGTGCATACGTACATACAACATACACATATACAGACACATAGAAGTATGTACGCAGGCCTTGTCGCCGTTCTTAAGCACCCTTGTCGGTGATATTGTCACACTCTCTTTGCACGACTATTTTTTCAGGTGATAAACGACCCACTCCCCGTCGCTATCCACCCTTCAACTTCAACCGGAAAACAGGGACAAAAATCTCTGGGATGGATCCATGCGTGTATCAAGCTTGGAACTTTCGACAATGCATCTTCCGTTTTCATTTCACGTACTGGGGTGCACAAGTGTTTCATCGACGTTAATATGCAATGCTTCCGTCCATGCGTCCCTCGCCAACCCAACGTTCCGCTGGACAAACCGGCGGAACCTTCGGGGATGTCCGTGTGTGTGTCACGCTGAGATTTGCTTAGAACGCAGCACCTTGCATGATTCTCTCCCGTGCTCTGTTCAAGTATTTGGTCTACAGAAACAAAACAGATTCCACACATCCGGCCGTTCCTCAATTGCCCGCCACCCCTGGCACGACGCCATTCCCATCCGCCCCCCCCCCAAAAAAAAAGGTGAACCGGAAGGACTTGTACGGAATCCCGGAGTTCATCTTGTCCCGCATTCCCCAGCCGGAAGGGCAGCCGGCCGACCGCTTCACCCTCCTCACTGACCAGTCGCTCATGAGTGACGTCATCAAGAACGCTAGGAGCGGTACGCTCCGACGAGCCATGTATCTCGCCGGCAACTCTGTGGCGGCAGAGAACGTACAGGTAGGGGGCGTACCCATTTGTTGCTTGCCGTAGTCATTTGACCATTGACCACGCGTCCCTTTCGAGACGGAGCACCGTTCCTACCCCTACTAGAGACACCACCAACATTTGGGAGCTCTTTACGTTTCTGCCACAAACTACATACAAATTTCTTGCACATCTTATCCCCGTCCTCTACGGCCTCTTGTGCCCACCATCTATCCCCAAATACAGGTAGGGGGGGGGGGATACGCGAACTGTACGATTTATGAGGAAGTTTTTGTGGCAAACTGTTAGGAGAAGGGGGGGGGGGCGTATCACTTCGAATTCATGGTGAGGGGTTGAGTGGGGGGCGGAGAAAGGAGTATCGTTTTTGTCGTTGCGTTGTTTTTTGTGTGTGTGAGAGAGAGAGGGTGCCAGAGCGAGCAGGGGGGGACAGGAACACAGAGAGACACACACAGAGAGACAGACAGAATGGGACAGAGAATGAGACAGACAGACAGAGAGGGGGAGTGGGGAGGGGAAGACAAGAGACAAAGAACGAGAGAGGGCTTGTAACGATCTTGGTTGCCACCGCGCGAAACGACGAGCCCCCCCCCCCACGTACACCTTGTCATCGCTGGACCCCGTCCCGTTCCTCCCTCCCGCCCTCCCACAAAAGGTGCTGGAAAGGCTGATGGCGGTTCGGCACAAGCTGGCACGACGGGTGGGGTTCGACTCTCACGCCCACAGGATGGCTTCCGAGAAGATGGCTGAGAACCCGGAGGAAATCGCGAGGTTCCTGGAGGCGTTGTCGGCGGGGATAAGGGACAAGGCCGAGCAAGAGGTTTGTTGGGGTTGGGTGCTGTTGGCGAGTTGTTGTCGATATCGTTGTTGTTGCTGCTACTGATGAACTGTTGATATGGTTGTTGCTGCTGCTGCTGCTGTTGCTGCCGCTGCTGCTGTTGGTTGTCGCTGTTGGTGCTGTTGGTGGCGGCGGTGTTCCTCCTGCTGTTGGTGTTGCTACTATTGCTACTGCTGCTGCTGTTGCCGCTGCTGTTGGTGGTGATTGATGGTGATGGTGGTGGTGCTGCTGGTGTTGGCTATTGTTATTGGTGTTGCTGTTGCTTGCATTGCTACTGCTGTTACTTTTTCACCCTTCCACCCCTTCTCCCATCTGTTCTTGCCTGTCAGGCGAGCATGCTCCGAAAGGCTAAGATGGAGGTGGAGGGGTCCTCGGAGCTGTACGCTTGGGACGTTTCGTATTACATGGGATACGTCAAGTCAAGAGAGTGAGTGTTTATGATATTGTTGTTGTTGATGATGTTGTTGCTGTTGCTGCTGCTGCTGTTGCTGATGGTCCTGCGGGTTTTGACGTTGTTACCTTTGTTGTCGCTGCTGCCTGTCACCGTCTTCTCTGAAACGAGCGTGTCGCGCAGCTATTATAGTCGTTAGTTGTCTGCTTCAAAAGCTTTCGGCCACGAAATCTTGCGGCCACAGGAACGTAGCAATGAAGTGAGTCTTGACCAACCAAACCCTAACCTTCGGGAACATTCGTCAACCTCAAAATAGGTCAGGTTCTTGTTCTGTCCAAGGCGTCACCACGACGGGCGACCGTGACATAGCCGGAGTGCTTCCCGTCTCACTTCCTCCCAACAAAAGAGAAGTATAAAGCAGTTCAATCTCGGTTCTATTGCTACGGTTCATTTCGTTTTATCTCTGCAGGTGCAGCCTGAGCGGGCTGTCGTCGTCGGAACGCTTCACTCAAAAACCGACCGACGCTGATAACATACGTGTGCTGTGCACGTAGGAATATTTTTTTTGCCGTTTCGTTTTCTTCTGTCTCCTTTTTTTTGTCGACACCTGCGTGCTTGTTGTCATTTTTGTTGTTGCTGGCTCGCTGGCTGCAGGTGCAACCTGGACGGGCGATCGTTGTCGGAGTACTTTACCCTGGGGGGGTGTCTCGAAGGCCTCAGGATGGTGTGCAGGGGGCTGTTCAGCATCTCACTCGAACAGGTGTCTACGCTGTACACAAGAAAACAGAAATCATGGAAATCGCAACAATGATAAAGGAGTCCGTGCCCTCCCAGCAAGGGCGATAGACCGATCCCACACGCAATCACGCAACCTAACGACACAGCACGAGGACACGTCGGCGCGAAGCGCAACTAACGTTGGTCCATGCGACAGAAGTCGAGTGTAGCTCGAAGGGGATATTTTGTTCTTCCGAAAGATCTTCGAGATCGTTCTTTTGAAGAAGTGTCCTGCGCCACCAAGATAGTCACCAATCCCCCTTCCATTGATGCGTTTGCTCAGGGGGGATTGACCGCCGGTAGTCGCCACAGGCGGCGGGTTGACAATATGGGGTATGTCGATCTCGTATTCCAAGGTTTCAAATCCCTTTTCAAGCCGAAAAGCCTGCCCCCCCCTCTACCTGAGTTTGAGCTCTGTTACGGAGTCGAGCGCGAACCAGGTATGCCGAAAGAAGCAGGGGGGGGGGGGGGGGG